>PVJD01008844.1:0-68408 GCA_004026545.1 Mormoops blainvillei
TTCAAAGTTCAAGACAAAAAAGAAGAAAAAAAATCACGAACTGGAAGAAAATACCTGTAAATTGTACCTATGATAAGTAACATAAAGGCAATTGATTTTTTTAAATGGGCAAAAGATTTAAATAGACATTAACCAAAGAGGACATGCAAATGACTAACTGGCACAAACTTGTCCGATATCATTAACTGTTAGGGAAATACAATTCAAGAGCACAGTGAAGTAGCACTGCTTCCCCACTAGGATGTTACGGGCAAAAAGACAAGAGCAGGTGTTGGTGTGACCATGGCGAATCTGGGGCTCTCGTATATTGACGGTGACAACGTAAAATAGTACAGCCACTTCGGAAAACAATTAGTAATTTTTTAAGAAGTTAAACATGAATTTACCACATAACCCAGCAAGTCCCATTCCTAGTTATATATTCAAGAGAAATGAAAACATACGTGTACACACTTGTACACGAAGGTTCATGGCAACCTCCCTCGTAATAGACACAAAGTGAGAATAATCCACCCAAGTGTCCACCAACTGGTGAATGGGTTAAATAAAAAAAATGTGGTCTATCCACATAATGGAATATTATTCTGTAGCAAGAGAATGAAGCACTGGTTATACCCACATGAACCTCCAAAACCTTATGCTACGTTAAAGAAGCCAGATGCAACAGACTGTAGTCTGCATACTGTAAGATTCCATTGAGAGGGAATGTACAGAAAAGGCAAAAGACCGTGCAGACAGAAAGCAGACTGACGGCTGCCGGGAGCTGAGATGGAAATAGGGAGTGACTACAAATTGGCACAAGGGGTCTCTTTAGGGCGCGGAAATGTTTTAAAATTGGAGTGTGGTAATGGTTGCAAATTTACAATTTACTAAAACTCATCAAAATGTAACTCATCAAATTATAACTTATGATGAGTGATTTTTATGGCACACAATACCATTATCTCAATAAAGCTGTTCTTTTAAAACTGAAAACTACAAAAGTTTTGTTCTGACCAACACCATGTTTTAGACACCAACATTATCTCACACCAATTGAAAAAGATTAATATTGAAACTCTGGGTTACGTTCTGAAGTCACTGTTATAAAATGAAATGTCTTCCGTGGCAACATGTGATGTAATACTATATTAACCGCAATGTTCTTCATACAGGAGATTAACATTTGCATAACTTGTGAATTAAGTATTTATTTTGGAGCTCTTCATAACCAGGAACATCCTCCTCTAATAGGAAAGGGGATGGAGACAGGGAAGCTAAATAGATTGTCGATAGGCAGATGGAATTTATCAAATGCCATGTGCCTCACTTGCATATGATGAAATTATCATTTCAATATATATTATAGAAGAAAATTGTAACAGAATTATCTTAACCATTAGTGACAAATTGATTTCACTGTCTATTTAATAACCAGCATCCCTTTAAAAGTATTCCTTCAATGAGCCAAAGCAAGAACATTGTTTCATTATCTAAATGTGTAAATTTTACTGACAGCAAATTAGGAATTAACTTAATTAATAAACATTGAGACATATAATTTCTATGTAAGAACAAGTAGGAGGATAAAAGCGGCTCTTTTATTCTGAAAATTGGCAATTAAAAACAAAGAATTAAGCATCTATCCTACTGTATTAGTTTTCTATTGCCATGTGTTAAATTACCATAAGCTCAGTGATTTCTAAACAACACCCCTTCTTTATCTCACAAGCCCAGGTGGGCTCCTTCCAGTTTTCTGCGTGGGGTCTCCCGACGCCAAGGTCAAGGTGTTGGCAAGCTGAGTTCTTATCCGGACCTTCAGAGAAGAATCTGCTCCCGAACTCATTCGAGTTGTTAGCGGAATTCAGTTCCTATGATTGTAAGACTGATGTCCCTGTTCCTTGCTGCTTGTCGGCAGGGGGTCACTCTCAGCCCCTGGAAGTCACCCCCATGTTGCTTCTCATGTGCTCCCCTCCATCTGCAACGCCAGCGACACGTGCAGAAATCTCTCTTGTGCATTCAGTCCCTCTGGCTTCCTCTTCTGCCACCAGCCTGCGGACGTCCTCTGCTGGAACGAGCAGATGAAGACGACCCAGACCATACCCTTAATTACACCTGCAAAATCACTCGCAGTAGCAATGCCGGGAGGCGACGGTCACTGGCGTCATTTTAGAACTCTTCCACCCACACCTGCCGTTCCCACATAAACTAAATGTAAAGGCAACTAATCGCTCCCGTTGATGAGCACAAGTGATAAACACTGAAGGAAGAACATAATTAGAAAACTCGCCATTTTGCAACTCCCTAGTAACTGTGTTAGACAAAGAGCGTCAATGAAAAAGAAATAACAGCCGATGACAGCTTAATGAGGAACTCGAGAGCTGACCACACCTGCGCTCACGCCGAGACATGACCAGAGGGACACCTACGTGTGGTGTCCCTGCTGTTACAGGGTACACAGCTCCACCTGTGAAGGACTCTCACTGAAAACGGTCAAACTTAAACCTGGTCGAGCTGTTAGAGCTCGTTCTTCGTTTACAGGAAACAAAGGAAATGGATGTGTGAGATAAATGATGCCATGAAGAAGCAAACAGAAAAATCCAGAACATGGAACAACCCACAACACAGCTGGCCCAGGCTCTTCAATAAGTCAATTACCTGTGTGAGGGAAGGGGGTTCGTGTTGTTGATTTAAAAGAGACATTATTAACAATAACAATACAAGAATTGGATTTGGATCCCAATTCAAACGAACCAAGAATAAAAAGGCATTTTAATTTAAAAAATTGAATATAAACTCAGTATTAAAGTCTACTGAGAATCGCCATAAATTTTCACTGGTTGGGATAAAGGCAGGCGCTGAGGTTGTACAAGAAAACATGCACAGTGTTTAGAGATGCAAATAGGGCTGAGATGCTATGAGATGGGGAGTTTACTAATTGCTTTAAAATATTTCAGCAACCATGAAAAGAGGGGACGAGCAAAGCAAGCATGGCAAAATGCTGAAAAACACTGAACCCGGGCGGTATCTATGTTTGGGAGTTTGTTATTCTAGTCTACTTTTGTGTATGATGAAAATTTTTGTAATAAATGATTTCATTTTAAGAGATTTCATTCACTGAGCATCTGCCCAGAACAAATCATTGTGTCAAGGGCTTTGCAAACATTTCCTGCTGAATCCTCACAAAAGCCTTATGAAGTAGCTACTGTCACTGTTCCTACTTTTACAGATAAGAAAACTAATGAAATAATAACCAGTTCAGGGTGTAGCCAGCAGGCCCGCCAATCACCCGTTATCTCAGCACAGCCTCAGAGGCCAACTAAATGAAAGGTTCCTACTTTTTTCATTTCATTAAACATTTTTACAAGTCCGCTAGAGGTCACGTTGGAAGGCGTCCCTCCAAATTCTGCACTAACCACTGGTAGGGGGGATACTGGTGGGGTATGGGGAAGTGAGAAAAGAAGTTGGTGGGCACTGGGGATAGAGGGTGAAGGAGAAACAAGAGAACCACAGGAAAGCTATAAGGTGTCACACAGAAATCAACAAGGCGGTAACACGCGGCGATGGTCACGGAAAGGGGCAGATGGAACAGACGGGAGAGGCCAAGGGAGGCAGGGCACTGAAATAGGAATACGGACACAGAGAGTGAGAGCGACCCCGTCCCATCACGGCCCATCGCCCGCTCTTCCCCAGTCACCAACACCAGCCGGAACGCGAGAACGCCACAGAGCAGAGGAGGGCACAGACAGCCAAGCGCTAGACACATTAAATATACAGCTGTGTCAAAACATAATTACAGGTTGTGCCGGGCCATTTACCTCGTCCTCCCTCCCCGCCCCGTCCCCAATCAGTCGCTGTTCTCTCTGTGAGCTTCCAGGCGTAAGCTCGGCTCCTCCTGACCAGCTCCAAGCTCCCAAGTCGGAAGGAAGGGGAGAAGGAATTATTTATTTAAACAGTGTTTTAATTTTTTAACAGCTGAGTGAGATAAAATTCACAGACCACCAGTAGTCCAGTGAAGGGGGTCTTGGGGAAGAGCTGGTGTGGCTGAAGCTAAGGCCACTTTAATGCCATTAGGCCCTCAGAACAAAGGTTCCTGGGGCCTGTCAGGTAAAGCTTTAGTCAGAACGACGGAAAGGTCCTGTCCGGGGGTGCTGCATGTGTGTTGGGGGATGGCAGGCAGGAAAGGGGTTACAGAAGGGACAGCGAGGAGCAGCAACCATAAGGGAGAAAGAATCGTCCATCTGTTTCAGAAAGTGGGGTGAGAGCGGCAGGGGAGGCAGGTCTGCCACCATCTACCAGTACGTCTTCGTCGCAGGGACCCACTTGCACAGATGGTACGTTAAATTCCTTCGGCTCACCGCAGCATTATTCACGACCGCCGGAAAGGGGGAGCCACCCCCACATCCAGCGACGAGCAAACGGACAACCAGCCCCCGGCGGCTCCGCACTCCGGAGCATCGCCAAGCGTACGAGGGGAGGACGTCCTGACGCCCGCCCCGCGCAGCCTGCGCCGGCCTCCCAAACATGACGCCGCGCGCTCAACGCAAAGGCCGCGTGCCGCAGGATTCCATTTATTCAGCGTGTGCAACACACGCAAATCTAGTGGCGGAAACTGATTCGTGGTATCCAGGGGCTGGGGCAGGGGAGACCGGGGAGAGACTGCCAACAGGTACCGAGTCTCTCTGGAGGTGCTGGAGGTGGCCTATGATGAGAACGTGGTAGTCACCGCACAACTCTGAACACACCGAAGCAGCTGCTGAACTGTAGGCGACGGGCGAAGTTTTACACTACGCAGAATATATCTGAATAGAGTTTTTAATTGAAAATGTCATTGAAAATCCATTTGTAGAAGTACAAATAAGTTTTAGGAATGTAAATTTCTGTTCTTTCACTCTAAAACTTTTTTACTTTAATAAATAATTCATTCCTTTCCCCCTTTTCCTCTCAAAGATGCAGTGCCTCTCTCTCGTGTCACCAACTCGTTCTATTTATATTTATTTATTTTGGTACAAAACCAGAGGTGGAGGAGAACGTTTCCATGTAAATGACAATAACCCAAACACCATGAAAACAATGAGAAGCAGCAATAAAAAAATGAGATGAAAGCCACACCCTTTGAACCGATTTGTTCCCCAACCAAATCCTGAGGATGAGGATGACACACCTGTGTGGTTAAGGGCTGTGAGCTTTCCACACACAGTCCTCAGAGCACAAAAAGGCTGCACTTCGCCCCGATCACGGGACTCGCCTTCCCACCCCCGTGTCTCGCATGTCGTCACAGAGGCCAGGCCTCCTGAGGCTCGCCGTGACAGACCGGCTAACGCTTGCAGAGTAGGCACAAACTGCTTTGCAAAAACCCAAACTTTCTGCCCTGGTTTCTGATTTACGTGACCAAAAAAGGGCATCATAACTCTTTCTGAAAATACATCTATCCAGCTCTTACCAGGCAACCTTCTACAGTACATTTTATGTTCATTGTTTCCTTCCCAATAGTCTTCAAAAATTATCAGAGTAGAGAACTGTGCGCCGGGACCCGTCGCGTCAGCGACCCGAGACCGCGCTTCCTCACCTGTAAGCGGAGGGGCAACCTGAACTGCATCCAAGGACAGTCGGTCTCCGAGGGGCCGGTCTGTGTTTATGGATCATGGGAATGGAACTGAATGCAAAATCAGAGTTCCGGGGAACTGTCATAAGGCCTTAATTTCTTGAAATTTCAGTAAAGTTAATTTCCTCTGCTGGTAAAATAATTTAAAAACTGAGACCCAGTTCCTCAGCAAACCTTATCTGAAGTACTGCGGGAGGCAAGCAAGGTGCCAAGGCCGGAAAGGAGCATCCTATTCTCTCACATTCTGTTCTGCGGACTTCATGTAAAGATCCCGTTTATCACATCACTATGGGCCGATTAACAAAACGGCCAGCTGGCAGGCCAAATGATGAATCCATTCTAGCTGAGAATAAAACATGACTTTGGAAATTTCTAGACAGCGGGAACTGATTTTGGAAAATGGGAGTTGGGGGGGAACGCATGGAGACTAAAGCTCTTACCTAAACTGGCTGCCTTTCAGAAGGCAGGTGAGAATATAGCTCAGTTCCTCAGTGACCCCAAAACTCCACATTAAAGCAACCCCTCTTCAAACAGTCCTCATTTCTCCGGGCACTAACGGTGCTAGCCACCGTGCACGTCTGCACAACTGCACGGGCCAGGGCTGGCAACAGCCAGAACTGGGCACGGCCGGTGTGAGGTGGGTCTGTGACCTCTGTGTATACAACAGGGGGTGTCCCAGTGACCTACTGCGTACAGACTCTGAGTGGGCCCACAGGATAAACCTAACTGATGTGGAACTAACAAGAATGAACGGCATACAAAACCCCTAAACCCACGAAAACTGCCAAGGTCAAGAAATCCGGTCCCACACTTTGGAAGGAGACAGCCAACCGCAAGAGTGGGGGAATGTCTATGAAGACGTGGGCCAGCTCCCTGCCAGCACAGAAAGTACCAGAGCCCCGAGAGAGGCTAGGATCTCGGAGGTGGGTCCAAACAGAGATAGCTTATTTCTGGTTACCAAGTCCCCAATTTTGGCAAGCTCCCAAACTCAAACTAGTCTGTTTCCCACTAGTTTATTCACAAGGTACATTACTAAGAATATAAGTAATCATTAAGTACCTGGTTAATTACAGGAAATTCCCTCGACGCCCAGCTTGAAGCAGAAAGCCCATAAAGCGTCAGGGACCGCATGTATTCATTCTTACAGGGTCCCTCGGTATCACTACTGAAGCTACGGTATGCTAAATGAAGAAGCGGGACTTACCGATTTTCTGATTGAAAATCTTGTCAAAGGTTATTTCGTTTCTCTCCGCAAGATACTTCTGCATCACGCTCCGGATACTGAAAGAGAAGAGTGACACGTTTTTAACAATTACAGCCTGCACCTCGCATAACCACCGTGATGATGGAAAACATGATGTCTGTGACGTCTTCAGGGCACTGGCCTGACGAGAGCCCCTCTCACTGACATCCACGGCTGCGCGGAGGGCTGGGCCCGGCGCAGCGCCAGCTGTTACCCTCTCCTGCGACTCAGGGCCAACCTCCCATGTCGACTCGCCTCCGAAAGCCAACCTGAGGGTTTGGGGACTGTGCACCCTCAACTTCACCGCTTTCCAAAACGCGCACAAGCCCACGCGCACACACACGATAAATTCCACTCACCGGTTACGGGGCTTCTTTTTAAAACAAAAACTAAAGTTCCCTGGGTATAGGATTCATCTTTTTAAAAATCACATTCCTGCACGTCAACAAAAAACTACAAGAAAACATAATTCAAGGAAAGATTTCACTTAGAATAAAATAAAAAACATCGAATGCCTTGAATGAATGCCTTGAATGTGAACATTACAAGGAAAACTCCAAGCTGCCATGAGAGACATTAATGAAGATCTTAAGTAAAAAGAGATGAACAAAAAGATTTAATATTGCAAAAATTCAAAGCCTACCCAAATTTATCTATGAAATCAATACGGTCCCCCATCAATATTCCAACAGGGTTTTTCACGAAACGCAGAAACGGAGAAGTTCTTTATAAAATGTATACAAAATAGGCTCATGAGTAGCCAAAACATTTCTGAAGAAAGCCGGTGACGATAATAGGGCTTACTGTGAGGCTGAAAGGATTAAGACAGGATAAACAAGTTGACCGATGAAATGGAATGGACAGCACATAAACCGACGCCCCCACACACAGAACGCTGATGTACGGTAAGTAGCAAGGGAGGAAAACGAGAAAGGGGGAGTTATTCGGTAAGCAAACCCTACAAGTGATTATCCAAATGGACAGTGTAGAAACTGAACCTCTATCATCCACCGACGGGCAGCAATTTGGCACTGCTTTTTTTTTCCTTTTGCTTTTTGAAACAAACTAACTCAGGTATAATTTATATATAATTAAATGCATATTTAAGTGTACCATGAAATGAGCTTTCACATATAACTACTATGTTATGCAAGGTCTCAAATATTTCTATCACCCCAAAAGGTCCCTCTTGGCAATCAGTCTCCTCATATTCTAGGATCCGGGCAACTAACAGTCTCCCCTCTGTCCATACAGGTTACTTGCTCCAGTTTGATGGTTTTAAATAAATAAAATCATACAACACATTGTCTTTTGTGTCTGGCTCCTTTCACCTGGTATAAGCAAGCTTCACGCATATTGTTGAATGCATAAGTATTTAGTTTTTTTGTACTGCCAAGTAGTCTATCATTGAATTCCACCATTTGTCCATTCGTCTGCTGATAGACATAAGGGTTGTTTTCAGTTTGGGGCTATTATGCATAAAGCTGCTTTAAATATTATTGTGTATGCTTTTTTTTATGGGTACTTGTTTTCATTTTTCATGGGTAAATATCCAGAAGTGAAATTGCCGGCCACATGATAAATTATATTTAACATTATGAAAATGTGCCGAACTATATTCCGAAATGGTTGTACGCTCTTATATTCCCACCAACAATGGATGAAGTTCCAGTGGCTCCACATCCCTTGCCAACACTTCGGTTGGCAGTCTTTTTCGTTTTAGCCCCTCTGCTGGGTGTGCAGTGGCATCTTCTCCGGCCCTGTATTTGAATTTGCATTTGCCTAACGAATGATGATGTTGAGCGTGTCTGAGTATGCTTATCGGAAAGCGGAAAGCGTAGATCTTATTTTTGTGAGGTGTGCTGTGAAATGTCTTGCCTATCATTTAACTGAGCTGTTTATCTCATTACTCAGTTGTAAAATTTCCTTATATGGCCCGGAAAGAAGGCCTGTGTCACCGTATGTGATGATAATATTTTTTCCCTATCCGCACATTGTGTCTTCCTTTTCTTCATAAAGTCCTTCTAAGAGCAGAAGTATTTAGCTGATGAGTTCTAGTTTACTGATTTCTTTTGCTGGTGGACAGTCTGTGCTAAGAAACCTTTCACATCCCAAGGCCATGAAGATTTCAACCTATATTTTCCTTTAGAAATGTTAAAGTTTTAATTTTGTGTTCAGGTCTAAGATCTAATTTTTGTGTATGATAGATACAAGGTAAGATCAAGGTTCTTTTTTTCCTTACAATACCGAGTTGTTCTGGTATCGCTGATGAAAAAATTATCCCTTCACTGAATTATCCTGGCACCTTTGCAGATCCCACACTACGCATGTGTAGGTGTGTCTCTGGACTACCTGTGGCACCGACCTATATTTCTGTCCCTACATAAACACTGTATTGTCTTGAGTGTTATAGGTTTATGGTAAATCTTAAAATCAGATGACCCAAGTCTTCCAACTTTGTTTTATTGCTTTTGTTCTGTTTTGTTTTTTTCTGGGTGGTTTTTTCTTCTCTATCCTACATTCTTTGCATTTCCATGCAAGTTTTTTAAATCACCACAAAAATTTCTTCCCAGGTAAAGCTTGCTGGGGCTTTGATTGGGATGGTGTTGAATCTATAAATCAGTTTTCGGGGAATTAACCTCTTAATAATATCACATATACGATCCATAAATATGATGTATTTCTCCGTTTATCTAGGTCTCCTTTAATTTCTCTTATCAATTTTTTACAGCTTTCGATATAGAAGGCTTGTCCTCTTCTCATAATAATTTTCTCTGGTTTGGGTGTAAGGATAATATGATTCATAAAATGAGATGGGAATTGCTCCTTTCTCCCTTATTTTCTGAAAGAGTTGGTATAAGATTCTATTAATTCTTCCTTAAATGTTGACTAGAACTCATCAGTGAAGCCATTTGAGCCTAGGGTTTTCTTTGTGGGAAGGTTTTACATTAAAAATTCCATTTCTTCCAAAGATACAGGGCTATTAATATTTTCTATTGCCTCTTGTAGCGTTGATAACTTCTGTCTTTTATGGAATTTATCCATTTCATCCAACTTGTCGAATGGATTTCAAAATAATTAAAATGAGTAAAAGAAGCCAGCTCTGAGAGTGAGAACAAGAACGCAGCATTTGATCACAAAGGGGCGGGAGCAACAGGAGAAGACTTTGGGGTGTGATGTATACGGTAAAATTTTAAATATCCATATTTGGTCTTTGTCCCAGTCCTTGGCTCAGAGCTCCTAAAACCCCTGGAACCAGACTGTCTGATTTACAAAGAGGGCTTTTCAACCACACCTGAGTTATGCTAATGAGGTGACTCGTGGGCCCTTTGACAGCCTCATGACAGGGCTGGCTGCCAGAGGAACCAACCAACCATGTGATTAGAGGGTTGGGACACTCAGCTGCACCGCTTGGCTTCTGGGAGGCTAGAGACCGAGTTCAATTACCAACAGCCAATGATTTAATCAATCGTGCCCACAGAAGGAAACTTCGATAAAAACTCTAGAACGATGCGGTTTGGAGAGCTTCCCTGTGGGTGAGCCCTCGGCTGTGTCGGGCAGGGGGTTGTTCCTGGATAGGTCGTAGAAGCTCCAGGCTCCCTCCCCACCGCGCTGGCCTTAGGTGACCACCATGTTCCAGCTCCTGAGCTGTGCCCTTTACAATAACATAAATCGTAAGTATGACACTTTCTCGAGTTCTATAAGTTGTTCTAGTGAAATATGAAACCCCAGGGGAAGGTCGCGGGAACCTCAGGTTGGCAGTCAGCTAGGCAGTAAAGCAGGTAAACTGAGGACCCCGCTTGCAGCTGGTATATGAAGTGGGCCAGTCTTGTGGGACTTGGCCCTTAACCTGGGGGGTCTGTGCACACTCTGAGTTGTTCATGTCAGAATTTTTTGAATGGTAGAACACCCAGTTAGGGCCAGAGAATTGAAAATTGTTGGACGAGGACATAAGGCATATGTTCGATATCTTAATTTGGATAATGGCTTCACAGGTGTAGACAAACGTTATACAACTGTATACTTGAACTACATGCAGTTTATTTTATGTTAATTGTACCTCAATAAAGCCGCTTTTTTAAAAATTATACCACAAGGATGCAACCAGCAAAATCCTAGGTGTGGGAAACAGTACACAACAGATGACCTGGTTGCCTTAACAAAAAAATTCAAGAGGAAAAATGATGGATTGGGAACCTATAGTTCAAAAATGACTTAAAAGAAATAACCATCAGGCATAGTGTATGGACCTTATTTAAAACTCAATTCAAGTAACAAAAAATCTTATAAAAACTGAAGAAATATGAATACAGATTGAATATTTGATGATATTTAGGAAGCATGACCTTTTCGGCAGTGGCAACGTAGTGCGCTTTGGTATTTTAAAAGAGTCATCTTTTAGGAAAACATGCAGAAATACCTACAGATGAAATGATCCGTCACGTCTGGATATGCTTCAAAATAACGTAAGGAAACTAGAAGGTATGGACGCATCAAAATCGGTAACGTGTTGGTAATTGATAAAGCTGGGCGATGGCTACACCAATTTCATTATATTATTCTCTCCTTCCTAGGTGTGTGAAATTTTCATCACAGAAACTTTTTAAAAAATCAAATTCTGGCCTCCAGGTTCCTGGATCATTACTTTATATGCCTCCTCATCAAAATAAGGTATATATACTATATGTGTTGATAATATTGATCGGAGGCCTACTTTTTAAAAATTTAGTATCAACTGGCTGAAGGTGTATCAACCCTACCTGTCACGACCTGTGAGGGTCCTGATATATAAGCACAAGGCAAGTATAACAAATATTGTATCAAAGCTTTAAAAATGCTTCAGCTACTATTGTGGCTGAAAGACTAGCTACCAGATACTCTGCTCCCCACTGGCCAAGGAACGGGCATGCTCCGCTGTCCTCCTGCGGCCTACGAGCAGAGAAACTACCATATCTGGGACACGGCTAGCTGTCCCCCCGTTATTCAAGGCCTCTATATTCTATATGAGGCTTAATTCCGTTTTATTCTAATGTCCAACATAAAATGCACTCCAACAAACATTTCAAATAATACAGAACTCATCACCTCAAAAAGGGAGGAGGGCACAAGACAGCTGTGAAGAGAAGCAAGTGGGTAAGAGCAGGGCTTTGTTAGAGGCGCCGGGCAAGCGAGAGTGGCCGTCGCTGACCACCTAGAAACCCAAAAGGCGGGCTGTCTTCAAAGATAAGATGGCTAAGCCGTCCTACCGAGATTCGACTCCCCCAAAAGGAAATCCCTTTCTTCCACGTGTAGTTACTAAATATTTTCCAATAAGCATCAGACACCCAAAATAGAGCTAACTTCCCCAAAATCGCAATAAAAACACTGTTACCACTAAGTTCAAAACCACCAAACTCTGCCAGAAGCCTCTGAAGGGGTCTGGAAAAGTATCTGGTACAACCTACTGGCCACGCCTCTCAAGTCTCCTCCGTTCACCAGATCTTTGGCAGAGGAGTCTTGCATATAATTTACATATCATTAGGTAACTCAGCAGGAGACGATTTACATGGAAGATCACAATCCAATTAAGCTAAATGTGAACTCCTTTGTGTTCTCTTTCTACAATACTTTGACAATCCACATCATGTTTTTTATGTCTTTTTCCTTGGCAGTATATTACCTGATATTAAAGTGACGTGCGACGTACTTGAATTTCACCGGCCTAAAAGACCCACCATCATATCCAAAAGACATTCCCAAACGGACGTAACCTGAAGGGTGAACATATGTTTGGGGCCATCAGTTTACCTAATCAAAGCCACTCAAACCTCGTGATCCGCACAGTCCCTTCAAACTGTTAACACTCATCATTCCAGAACCCATTCACTTACTGTCACCACACTCTGGAATCAGCAGCAACACAAAAGCAGCTTCGCTCTACTGCTGAGCCACGCAGCGCTGAGCCGTGGCGTGCTCTGGGTGAACCTGTCCCTCCGGGAGGGAGAGGCCACGGGCAGGGGGAGTCCGAACAGCCCAGTGCACGCTCCCCGCTTCCGAGAGCCATCTTGAATGTAATTACCTCGTTTAAAAGACATCGAGGGCCTCTCTCTGGCCCAACATCCAAACTCCTTAGCACCTTACAGGGGGCATTTCCAGGGGGGCCCCAACCCAACCCACCAGCTACATCCTGCCACATCCTGTCTCTTTCTCACATGGCAGCTGCCCTCGGTGTTTCTGTCACTGTCCAATCACCCTGTGAACATCATTCCCTCTGGTGCCTCTCTTCACCTGAAAGCCCCCTACACATCTTCCGAGGCCCAGGTTGTGGTCACCGACACCATGATTCTCACCTCAGCGTCCACTGTGTGTCCGATGGCGCTGCTGTGTCACTTCCCACAATGCACTCTTAAAATACATCCTTTGTATAATAAATATATGATACATGTATATAAATAAATATATAGTAAATATATATTATATATACACATAACCCAGAGTCCTGGGGCAAACTGAGTCCCAATGACCACTAGCATTTCTGTTCAGTGAAGGCTGGCTGCAACAAAGCGAAGAAAGAAGGTCCATGGTTCTAAATAGAAAGTTTCATTTCAGTATGAAGCTGCTCAGAATGAAGATGTTCCAGGAGCCATCTGCACAATTTTCCCCTTAACCAGGAATAGTTCCATTCTCAAAGCGGAAAATCACGACGGGGTACAGTGCTGGGGTTCGCACAGGACTGGTAAATATCTGAAACTTGGAAAAAAATCACGGACTCATTCACGCTTTCAGAATACGTACCGTGTCCTTCCTATGCGCCAGGCACTGTGCCCAGTGAGCCCCCCGCTCTCTGCCCTGAAGGAGCCCATGTCCGGAGGGCGCCAGTGTGGTAAGCAGGAAGCTCCAATACGTGACAAGTATGTCTCCACAGGGGCAATGACAGGGGCTACAGGCCCCACTCAATGTGACTGAACTATAGGACCCAAGGGGCCACTGGCAAAGATGAAGTGAGAGAGAAAGCATGGGACCACTCGTGAAGGGTAAGCCATGTTGACCTGCACCAAATAACTGAATGACATGGACAAAGGACAACAGAAATGTAAAAAACAAAAAACAAAAAACAGAGAAAAATGCCAGGCCACAAGCAGTCTACGCCTTTAGACTCACTTATTTCCAACTTGTGAGAGTGCCTAAATCACCACCCGCCCCAGGGTTACTATCCAGCTTTTCATGGCTTACTTTCCAGGGACTGACAGATGACATGTCCTTCCTATGCTGGCAAAAGTGCGGACTTCCTGGATGCAAATCAGCATACTTCTCTCCCCACGGCGTCCGTCCAGGCCTCCTGTCCCTCACTCTTTCCTAAGACAACGTGACCCCGTCCAGAACCGCAGTAAACGAGCACCGTCGAGGCAAACGGGTTTACAAACTAAAATACGCTCCATTCAAGAACATCCAGTGCAATATTTATGTAACTTTTCTTTTAATTTGATACATACCTTTCGTCACGCGAGAACATTTAATTTCTCCCACTTGCCCATTAATCCTCTCCTTTATGACCTGCAGGTCTAGGTCTGCCTGGGAGAGCCCTTTCTACTTCAGGGCACTAAAATGTATTCTCTCGTATTTTTCTATTTTTAATATTTTCCTGGTTATCTCATTAAACACTCCATAAACCCAAGGCAACCCAAGTCAGGATCCCGACGAGAATTTTAAGGAACCTGACAAGCTGGTCCTCATTCATCTGCAAGAGAAAAATGGGCAAAGGTACCCATTAACATTTTTAAAGAGTAAAACCGTGGAGATCTCTCCAAATGTAAAACAGTGCTATAGCATTTAATTTAAAACAGCGTGGTATTGGTACAGGCACTGACACTTAAGTGGCACTGCGTGCAAAGTCGTGTATTATCTCTATTTAAATTCGTCTACATAATGTAATTTGGTTCAAGTATAAAAGAGGCACTTTGAGTCTGTGGGGAAAAAAATAGTGTGTGACTTTATTGGATCCTGACGCAGGTTGCCTTGGGTTTACAGGTTAATTTGAAGAGACTTGACCTCTTTCCAACACTGAGTCTTCCCGTCTAGAACCGCCTCATAGCTCTCCATGTATTCGGGGATTCTTTGACTTCTCTTCATAAAGTTTTGTTTTTCTTCATACTAATCTAGTTGGTAATTAGTCAGTGAGCTCTGGCTGAGAGCAACACATTAAAAAAACACTTATTTTAAACTAATAATTTTGGGATGTTTTGACAAATTAATATTCAAATAATTTGAAAACAGAAAGCTGTTCAAGTAATTTTAATGAGAGACACACTGCATCGTCTCATTAGGCATGGAGAGTATACTCAGACGGTAGATCATCTCATAGTATGGGTCACTTTTTTTCCTTCTTAAACAACAGCGTTATGATTTACTAGCTATTCGTCACTGAATAAAGTTCAGTGAGACTGTCTTTACCCAGCGTAAACGGATATGATTTCCTTACATTTCCTTCTTACTGTGCTTTCTCTCTCGTACAGCCTTCTTGCACCTTTTTCTTCTCAACCTTCTATGGGGTGTCCTCAGGGCAAGAGGTTATAAATCCATCTGCACTACTTGTAACAGTCAAGACTCTCTGGTTGCAAATGAAAGCTCTACCCACGTCTTTGCCAGCAGGGTCATGAAGCCTGGTTTTGAGTCATCTGATGCTGTTTCCAAAACGCACAGCGTCCTCCCGCTGTCCGAGTCGCTGGGGCTGCAGTACGGTTTGCACCTACGTACGAAGCTAGCGTAGGAATTTATATCCTAAGTCACTGGTGCCCTCACACGTGATATTGGGGCAACTCGGGTTCTCGTCAGCCCCACAAGAACGCAGTTGTGATCCTCGCACCTGCGCATCTGCTCTGCTGGTTTTAAAAATTGTAAAAATTTTCAAACGCGCAGTGGAGCACAACAAACCTCCACAACTGTCACTCCACACATCACAAGTGTCACCGAGACTTTAGTCCTGTTACCTTTATCCTCCCCCAGCTGTTCCCCTGGTTTTTAAAGCATTTTAAAGCATATCTCAGACATGTTATTTTACCTTTATTCCTTCCACTTGTATATCTAAAAAGTATGGACATTTTCCTTACATAGACACAACCCACTGTCCCTCCCCAACCCCACTCTGGAAATAATAATAACTCCTGAAGATCTAATACCCAGTTCCCATGCAACTTCCATGATCCTCTCATTTCATACAGTTCGGGGGTCTGAGACAGGATCTAGTCAAGATCACGCATACATTTGATTGTTATGTCCTTTAAATCTGTTTTCATCTAGAGCCCCCCGCCTGCTCCCCAGCACCCAGTCTTTATCTTCACACCAGTGACTCACTGAGGAAACCAAGTCAGCAGTCCCGGAGGATGGCTTCCTTTCTGGGTTTACCTGTTTGCCTCCGCCTTTGTTCCCGCCTCCCCATTTCCTGTAAGCTGAGAGGGACCTTTCAAGACTTGATTCTGTCCAAGCCCACCTCCTGGGGGCAGAACACTCACGAGATGGTCTTGGTACCTCACATCATCTCACCTAAGGAGACACAGCTACTACTTCTCAGGGATGTGAAAATGATTTCAAAAATTCAGTTGGTGATGATTCCTAAAGAATTAGCCTCCACCAGCTAGTACTTATGGGTTACCCTAAAATGTGTTTCTTACAGGAAAGGCAAGAGAAATGCTTAACGCGTTATCTTTTTGATTGTCACTCTTCAGTGACAGAATAGAGCTTGTGCCCTATTTTTACCGCCAAGGGTGATAAACACAGAGTTGCATTTTCCTGTTTGTTTGGGGAATCTCTTTTAAGGAAGCATGGGTATATTAGCTTCCTACTGCTGATGTAACATTTTGCTGCAAACTTGGTGGTTTAAAACAACAGAAATGCATTCTCTTACAGGTGGGTGGGCCAGAAGACTGAAATGGGTCTCTGACACCAAAGGGTCAGCGGGGCCGCGGACCCAGTAGAGGCTGAGGGGAGAATCCAGTTCCTAACCACCCACATCCTGGGCCCATGCCCCACTCGATCCTCAGGGCCAGCACCGGCAGGTCAACTCCTCCTTGTGCTCTGTCATTCTGACACTGGCTTTCCTGCCAGCCACCCTGGAATACGCTGGGACCTTCCACAAGCCCAGGACAATCCCTTTATCTTCAAGTCAGCACGTTAGCTACCTTAATTCCATCTGCAACC
The DNA here is from genome assembly GCA_004026545.1 of Mormoops blainvillei. Taxonomy (NCBI): domain Eukaryota; kingdom Metazoa; phylum Chordata; class Mammalia; order Chiroptera; family Mormoopidae; genus Mormoops; species Mormoops blainvillei. The sequence goes on from PVJD01008844.1 coordinate 17,001, forward strand.
TTCCCCTCTTGCCATGTATCATAATATTCAGAGGTTTTGGGGATTAGGACGAGTAGACATTTTAGGGGGCCATTATTCTACCTACCACAAGGGTTTCAATAGATAGAGAGTATTTTAATCGATTGCAGCCATATTCTTTCAATGTTCAAACTATCCCACCTGGAGCTAGGAGAATCCCTTCTTCTGGTCTCTGTGTGTGTTAAGATTTGGTGCCCACCCCAACTCCTGACTGGTTCCTTTGCTTTCCGATACAGCAGAGGTTCCAAGTTTCTTGCCCGACCCCTGACCACACCTCGAATCAGGTGCAGTTGTGCGGGTGCCAACTGAGATGAGGCTGCAGGTGCTTCTCGGGCTTCTCCATGGCTAGAGGTGATAAATACATATATTTGAAAGGGGAAAAAAAAAATCATGAATGTAAAATAACTTTCCAACTCAAATTTAATCTGACAGGGCTTTTACTTAGCTCTTGTCACAGACTCATGTGTTTACAGTTAACATCGTAATTCTTATTAAGCAGCTGTATCTACAGAGTCTATATGAAGTAATTTTAAACAATAAGCTTAAGACTTCTGAATACAGCTCTATGTATTCTTCAAAACATAGAGGCCAATTTGGCATCATCTGGTAAAACTGCAAATGCTCATATCTTACTTATTTCTATGGGAGTCTCTCCTACAGAAAACGCAAAGGTCTGAAGACACCCAGGGAAGCACACCCACTGCAATGGCAGCTGTGATTCCAAACACAGAGTTAGGCAAATAACGGTTTGATGGATATCCAGCAGCAATTCAAAAGACTGGGATTCATGCCCACATTACCAACACAGCGAAGCAGAACACATGCCACCGGGTGAAGGAGGTGAGTCGTAAATGGGCTCGCTAACGTGCTCCTGGTAGGCGGACTTCCACCCCAGTAGGATCTCAACGCCCTTTCTGTGTAAAGGTTAGATATGCGACCTGACCCATTAATTTTCTATCACAACTTAGAATGTACCACTAACAACATCATCAAAAACAACTGTAACATTATCGCGGTACATAAAAATCCTTTATGTACTGAGAGTGACTGATAAGTACGTTCGAGTCGAGGATACCCATTTACCTGGTGACAGGGAGAGATAGGAATTTTCATTTTGTTTTTAACATAAGGGTGCATGTGAAATTACAAAACAGTGTTTGGGGTGAGGAAAACATTAAGAACCCTTGGCGGGTAGCTTTTCTCAATTTATAACACTGCCGTCATTATTGACAACTATCCTATCACTTACCATAAAATTTCTGACATCTCTTAAGGGGTTATTCATATATTTATTATTAAATCGATGTCTCCAGGATAATTATATGTGAGCTACTGGAGCACCCCTTCAGTTCCCTGTTGCTGATAGCCCTTTGCCGAATGAAGACACTGCACTTCCAAATTGTGTTAGTGAAACTAACTAACTGACAATGTCCCTCTGAAACTGACAACGTCCCTCTACCCAAACCGAAGGAACTTCTCCTCCACGATGGTCTATGTGGCAAAAGACAGTGGGTAGGTGTCTATGGAAATGCGCAGAATCTGCACCGAGGCTCTGCTGTGCTCTGTGCTATCAACGTGACCTCGAGCTATTAGCCTCTCTCTGAACCTGAACTTCCTCTTTCCAAAACGGAGAGGATGAGTAGTGTAGAGACGTTTCCAAGGAATCTGAAAATAAGGGGGAAGTTTGCCCTCTGAGAATAACAATGTTAAGTCAACACATAACATAAAGGGCAAGGAAGAGCCAACGGCCCCAGGGCTTGCGAGCCTCCCCCCTGCGGCTTCGGGGCCTGTATTATCAACCCGGCAGGGGCCACCCCCCAGTGAGAACGGGAAACACAGAAATACGGAAAGACGAGGAAAGATGCGTCGACACCAGAGCCACTCACTGGCAGGGAATTCAAGTATCCACATCCAGCGTGAAGCCGGCCCAGGGAGAGACGACTTGGTCCCAGCTGGAGGTGACGAGCCAGGCTAGGTAGGCCCTTCTGACCCATCTCGGTCGTGGGCCCCGGCAGGCTGGGCCACTTTCACTCCACTTCCAGGGGGCTGCCCGCGGGCCGGAATGCTCTGCTCACTCAGCCTTTGGGCGTCTAGGCTCCTGGGAGAGTTAGTGTTCGGTGTAAAGTAGCAAATTTGACATTTTAGTTACAGTTTGGATTTTTAGATAATCTGCTATGTGAGTTAATGCATTTTGGGGAGTGGTAAGCCTCTAGCTCCATAGATTCGCAAAAGGGCTTTAATTTTAAAATAAGAACCACCAGCCTCTAAGATGAAAATGGGCAGACTTGGCTGATGGGCATGAATTTCACAAGATGGGCTCTGGACAGTGAGGAAATCTAATTTCTGAGTCTGAGAGGCTGAAGGTTGTCTGCAGGACCACAGGAAAGACACCAGTGTCTATGGAAAGAGCCAGGTTTTCCCCCATATAAACAAAACACGCCTCTCAACCTCTCCGTGTGGACGAGTCTAGAATAATTTTTTTCTTTTTAAAATTTCTACATACTATAGAGAATAGCAAGAACTACTAAGAGTTAATACATGTGAAACTATTAAAGCACTATATATAAATATTGGCAGAAATCTTTTTGCTCTATATTCAACTCTATTACATAAACATAAAATAAGGTATCAGATGTTACTGCGTTTAGTAAGTTATATACACATATACAGATCTAAATGTTAAATCCAACACGCTGATCTCTTCATGATCCTTCAATTCTGATCCAAGTTATAACCTGGTAAGAAAGTGCCCGAAAGGTGGGAGAGTGTGAACAGGGTAGAACCGCTGAGGGTCCTCAGAAAAGCCTTGCGTTTGCTGCCTGCTCCGCCGTCCTATACGCCAGCCGGCACGGTCATGAGAGAACCGTAAGCCTTAACCGGAAACTCCAATCTCATATGAAGGAGTTTCCACCATCTACCTCATTGCATTTTTCCAGGATGAAATGGCCAGAGAACAATAAGCTCTGTTTTTAAAAGAGTAATCTGATTTTAAAAAATAATTTAAAACATCATTCCCCCATAAAGCAGGTCACTTAAAGAACAGAAATACAGAGATACTCGCTGGTTTTCCACATTAAAAAATAAAATAAAATTTAAAAAAACAACCAACATCAGCCAACCAAACAATTAAACTCTACAAAATCGCTGACCATAAAACTCACAGTTTTTTTCTGGGGGAGGGCGGGGAGCAATCATTGGTGTTGCATCTTCTCATTCATTACTTAGAAATTGCTATTGTGCGGAAAACACCTTTCCCTTCTAGACCAAAACTAGCGGAGATGTTTTGCATTAATAATAACCTTTCCTCCACCACCACTAAAAATGAAACAGAAGGAAGCAGGTCCTAAATGGAAAACAAAGAGCACAAAAACTTGACACTCCATACTTAATGTTGTCATGACAAGAGTCATTGCATAATTCCTTTCCCAGTTACAATAAAAAAGAAAAAAAGGTAAATGTAGGTGAAAAAAGTGGGACCCATTAAAGATGTATTAAAGTCCCACGGCCTCAGGCATTAGAATTACTTCCATTTCTAACTGGAGTATGAACTCCCACACCCACACCAAACAGCAAAAGCCTCCTTTTTTGTTTTCAATCCTCACCCGAGTACTTTTCTTTTTTTAATTGCTTTTAGAGAGAGAGGAGAGACAGAAACATCTATGCAAGAGAGAAGCATGGATCAGTTGCCTCCAGTTCGTGCCGGGACCAGGGGACCAGGGGACCAGGGATCGTACATGCACAGACCAGGGATTGAACCCACAACCTAGGCATGTGCCTTGACCAGGGATTGAACCCACAACCTTTTGGTTACAGGACAATGATCCAACCAACTGAGCCACACTGGCCAGGGCATGGTATTTTTAAAAGACACATCTCAAATATCATCACGGCCTTAGTCACAAGGCAAAATGAGTCTGCAGTATTTCACAGCTGTGTAAACGCCTTCCCATGTAGCTTCTAGTTCATTTTTAACTTAAACCCTTATCAAAAGCAATACAGATACAACAAATTTAGAAGAAATAACCTGAAAACATAACCAGAGTTATCTTTCTAGATAAGACAGCAGAGAGCAATGGACTGACATAACTACATACAGCACAGAGCGAGAGCTTATTACTCAGGAAAGCTGTACTGCGGAAAATGAAGAAACTTGCTGCTGTTCCTAGCTACCAACAGAGCTGTAAGTTTTTGAATATATGAAACATACAGCCTAAAACTCTCACATAAAGACTGCAACACAAAGCTCGTTTCCTTCCTAAAATATTTTAGCTCATAATTATCTAAAAATTATACATGCCTTGCACTTACTTAGTTCTCCGTAGAGTCAGTCGTCACGACGTGTGTGCAGGCTGGATCTAGCTTCCAGGTGCTGACTAATGGGAACCTCAGTCCCCTAATCGAGCTGCTGTGCTGAATTCTAAATCACCTGAAGAACCAGAAATTTCCTCCCTACACTGGAACTGTACAGGAACTTGGCCACAGACTTGAAATAGGACTTATTACTAGTTTAGCCATCACAAAATTAATTATAGTAATTTTACAAATATGTTTTTAGTCTTCATAAATTTTAATACTCTTACTTAGCCAGGTGATATTGAGGCTGATGGGTACAGATTCCAGAGCGGCACACAGACTTCGGCTACGAGGAGTGACTAAAGGAACTGAGCACAGCTTCCTAGAAAAGGCGAGGGTAGGTGCCTTCAAATATTTGAAGGTTTCTCGCTTTTGAGGGAGATTAAACTTGTTTTGCATGACCACAAAATAATAGCAAGAGATCGGGGTGCAGAATGAGTTGCAAGAGAACTTTCTGACACCACAGGGCTTCCAAAGATGTTCCTCAAAGATGACCCTCGATGTCAGGGAGGGAAGACACCCACCCAATGCATGACCAGATTGGACATCTTCCAAGATCTTTTCAAACATAATACACTACAGTGTTATGTTAGTAACCTGTGAATGTCTCAGGGAGACTAGAATGGATCGCCTCTGCTCAACACATCGTAGCCTGCTACTTTTAGATGATGATTCTTGGTTCACTTTACTGAAGCGAAGACCTCTAAAGGATGAGTCAAGTCTCCTAATTGCTTAGTTATGTACATTTAAGAGTAGCATGCTCGTGAACTCGTACTGAAGCTAACACAACCCGGAGCTGGATGGATGGATGGATGGATGGACAGACGGACAGACGGACGGATGGATGGAAGGAAGGGAGGGAGGGGTAGAAAAATAAATGGGGAGAGGAAAGGAAAAAAGAAAAGGAACCAAGTAAAACACCAAGTGTAGAAGGTTCTACACACACAGCCAAACAGAACTAGAGGAAGAAAACTGAGAAGAAATCTGGGAAATTCCTCTACTTACGGGTCTAAGGTCAACAGCTGCTCTTCCCCGCCCCGTCGACAATTCAACTTCAGAGAAGTCCTGCCTCTGAACCTGCCCCTCAGGGCACGTGGCACAAGGGTCTCCGGGCAATGCTGCCCTACGTCTGCTACTGTTCTGTACTTTCTAAAGGTGTTGCATCTTGTACTGCATATAATCCCAGCAACCACCATGCACGGTATAATTAAAAGAGAATCATCTTTTAATGTTTCTTCCAATCATTTTCTCTTGAGTTATCTGTGTTTGAAATTAGTGTTCTCTCCTGTTTACAAATACATTGCATGGGTAGCAAATGCTTACCAGAGGCCGAGATTTTTACTGAGACATTTTAGGATTAGAAATGAATAGATATCACAATGCACAGATGGGAAACGGAATACAGAGAATTTAAGTGATTTACCAAGGACCTGCGGCAAGCTGCCAGTGGAATCGGGTCCATGTTTCCTAGTTCCTAATCTAGAACTTTCTCTTTTATGGTAGTATGACATGCTATAGAAGGGGCGACACAGGAAAATGAGGGGCCAGCAATGGTAACTGGCCTTCAGGCTGACGGAGGATGAAGGTCTGGCCTAGCTACTCTCATATTATCACCTTTTCCCGCTCCCGAGACCCTGAACGAAGGAAATGGTGGCAAACAGCTACAGGCCCAAGGCTGGGTCAAGGCTGTCTGTTACCAAACCACCAATCACGAAGCACATGGAGTGCAAAACTATTTCCCCTGCCTTTTCTAATGGGCATGTCCTATAAATGGCCCACACAAAGTGTGAGAATATGTGCACGCCCTGCACTGAGGCTGAAGCACAGAAGACCTAAAAGACGGCTTCCCAAATTAGAAGAAACAGGATGCGAGTGAGGGGCCACGGTATTACTTCCGCATTTTAGACTCCTGTAGCAATCAGAAAAGGGCCCGGGGGGTTCTAACTTCTAATCAATGATAAAAACCGAGAAGAAAAAGGAAGCGGGGGAAATAAAAAGCAGCAGAGGCCTGTCTGGGACGACCAGCCTCATTAGCATGTGAGTTATTTACCACTGAAGTGACCTAAGAATAAAGTAGAAGTTGCTGGCTAACTTAGTCATTTCCATGTCCCCGTGGTCAGTGCCCCCGGAACAAGGCCAGACAAGACCACCCTGCACACAGAACACACCTTCACCTACGGCAGCCTTCGAATACACAGTCTGATTAACAGAGGAAGGTTATTTAAATGGAAAGTGATTTTTATCACAAAAAAGCCAAAAATATTGTTTTGCCCTTTTACCTTTTTCTCTGAAATGGAGATTTCGGGGCGGGGTGGGGTGGGGGGCACGGTGTAGCCTGAGCTGACCTTTTTTCTTAATTGTAGGAACACTGTTTGGAGCCTAGGGGGAGCCAGGGGGGTAGGCGGGAGAAGTGGTCTATTATACAATTCCTCATTAAGAGCGGCAAGATTGCACTTCTTGTGTTAAACAGAACAGGCGTTTAACCCTCAAGCTCCTCATGGGAAATAAGGAACGAACTGCTGATTCACTTAGTCGTAATTACTGCGTTCGAGGGTCCCTGAGGAATGGCTGCTCCACGGCGGTCTCCGAGGACGGGCCTGACTTTGCAAACACTGTGCCAGTAGCTGATGGGGACAGCCGCCACTGATGCTTCCCCAACCACGAAAGTATCGCTATTCTGTCCATTCCTTGCAGAGTAAGAGGGCAGGGTGCTCGGTATTCATTTTCGTGAGAGGGCACGGCAAGGTAGAAAGAACCCAGACTGAGGGAAACCTGGGCCAAGTTCAACTGTCACCTGGGTAGAGTTCCTTAACCTCCCCGAGCACCTGCTCCTTCAGTAAAATGGGGCTAATGTTACTTCCATAATAACACTGGGGAACAAATGGATCACTTCTGCAAACTGCCTGATGGAGGGTGAGTTCTCAATAAATGGTAAGTTATTACATTGCTGCTTTGTGGAAAGTAAAGTTCTCTTTCCCTTGTCAGGGCTACAGTGTTCCGTTCTCTACGACTCTGAAATCCAGTTCTGCTGGCCAGCCACTAACTGATGAAGACCTAGACTTCCCTTCTGCCAGCCTTGGTGCCTGACCCAAAAGTTCCCCTCCCTGTCCAAACAGATGTTTGGGGGAGCCAAAGTCAGTGTGCCAAGGAGACGCTTTCAAGAGGCTGTCTCTTAGGCACTGTGTATGAGAGACGGGACTGCCCGGGTCTCAGCAAGTTCTAAAAGGGTGGGTTAGTCAAAACCCTGCCCAGTGCCTGGCTTGGGCAGGCTGTAGGCCCCACACTGACTACACTGGAACATCTATTTCTAGGTACTGACAGCTGTACACAACACTTACATCTTCAAGGCACTGGCACAAATTAGCTTTGACCAAGAACGAAATAATACCTGAAAGGTCAGAACAAATTACATTTTGTATCTTTACCTTAGTGGCAAAGAAGCAAGAACATCACCCCTGTTTTATACGCAGAAATACTCCCATCAACAACAAAGGAGCACTTTCTCCCTGAACGCTAGTACTTCTCGTGACCCCGACTTTTCAGTTCAAAGTTAGGTTGGGGACACAGAGGGGGCAGGCATAGTATATTTCAAGTTCTCCACCTCTGGCTTATTGACTGGAGTTTGGGAAATGACTGAAAAAACTCCATTTCCAGGAAGGAAAACTGAACGACTTCTCGAGATCAATTTCCTATGGCAGCTTTACAAACAGAAAGATGCAAACTCCCATATGAGGCTATGTGCGCCAGGGCCAGTTAGCTCCTCAAAGGAAATAATTAACAGTTTATTGTAAAACAATTAGCAGACATCATGTGTTCTCTGAATGACGACCAATGAATAAAAGCCATCCAAATGCAACTCCTCTTTGGTTAAACAGAATCTTCAAGCAAGTTCCCTTTAAAGGAAACACCTTTCTTGGCTCAACTCTTTGGGTATTTCCCACTAGACCATAAGCCCCTTGAAGGAAGGGGTTGACATGTGGGTCAAGGTCATCAGAGCAACCCCTTTATGTGCCCCAGAGAAATGGCTCTACAGCCACATACTGAACTAATGTCACAAACGACATCACCAATCTCCTTAAGGGCTGTCTAAAGGCTCTAAGGAAGTAAAAAAGAGAACCTTTAAAATGTCGTTTTCAGAGCCTCTTCATCATATTATATGAATACTTTGAACGGACAAGCTTTGCAACTGATGGTCCCAAATTTTCAATGTTCCACATAAGCAGAAATGGCACTCCAGGGGAAAGATCAGTTTCCTGTTTCTCCACCTCTTTCAGCCATGTGGGAGTTCAAGTCAAGTGAATTTCATTCGGTTTGGAAAAGGTTTACAGAGTAAGGAGCCTGAAGTAAAAGCTGTCTTGATCACTCCAGGCCTTACTGAAGATGTTGGTTCCCTGTAGGCCTTGGCTGATGAATTAGACCCTATTAAATGAAAGTACGCCTTTTCAAACATGGCCTGAAACAACTGGCATGCATAGCTGAATAATGGTGTTTTTAACTGGGCCTGCAGTGAGTCCGGGGATCAGTTTACTCTTCCCAGGAAAGCCCATTATCGGCTTCATTAGCTCAACAAATATTTCAGTGAACAAAAGCAGCTATATAATTTGAACAACAGTCAGCTTTTACAGGATTTACACTCAATGGTTTGTTAACTGAATAATGTGTCAACATAACAAAACTGTTGTCTCTTGCTATCTGGGAGAAGTAACATCTCCCCTGGGCAGAAGGGTCCATTTTCTGAGATTCTCCCCTAACAGCAGGGGACTGCGGGCCCAGCATTTCACTGAAGTTAGCTAGATAGCATTTAGCTCTGTTGCTTTCACGTTTAAAACTGTAGAAAAGGCAAAGTAACTAAAATAAGGAAGCACAAAGAAGGCTACAGTGACTTCAGATAATTAGCTGGAAATAAAAAGTCACTACTGATGACCAAAACTAGGCCAGTGGCTAGTTTCATGTTTCTCATTCAGACACTAAAAATACAAATCAAATCTCTTTTTCAAGAATACCAAAGTCTGGTGTTCACATCGATCTCTCCCAAGTGAAGCAGAAACTCTTGTCAGAAAACATCTGACCAGTACCCTTTATTGAAAGATTGAAATCGCACTAGCCTTTTTGAGTCGCTATGGTGAAGCATTTGCACGTGAAATTAACTCCTACCACATCTAGAAATCCCCCAGCCTTCCATCTCCACTCCGAAGACCGGCAGGTAGGCCACTAACTGCCACATCGTAGTAGGAAAAAATATTGGCAAGATGTTTTACCTGATAATCTCAATGTAAAAGAATCCTACCATAGGCCAAGGAGTGGTGGTCACTACGTACACGGTCACATTAGGGAACTAAAGCCAAAGCCACTGAGATAAATACAAAACGAATTAGGGTCACGGAAGGAGTTTCCAAAGGCATCATTCAAGAGTCCATTTTAAAAATAGCAACAGAATATCAATGACTAAAGAGCTGTTTCCTAAAATTACTCTCCTGTTGATATTTCTCATTTCTAAAATATCACAAGAAATATGCTCACAGTCACTACCTCTGCCTGATAAGAAAAAAGCCTCACTAAAGAATACCACCTAAAACAAAGGCATTTATATAAGGAAGTGAATACCCTCAGCACATAAGTACCTTCTTAAGAACACTAAAAAGCAGAAGTAACAGTAAGTTCCAAACACCGAGAAAAAAAAAAATGAACAGAAGTTCCTAACTTTAGTAACATTATGTATCTCACTACACACACACCCCCGAAAACAACACAGCACATGAGTCAAGGTTTATTGAATTTACATACAGAAACTCTATATATTTAGGGCTCCTTGCCCTTTAGGAAGAGTACGAAAGGCAGGAGAAAGAGGAATTAAGCATTTTAAACCACATTTATAGAAATACAGTGTTTGTTTTTTTAAATAAAATTCAGGTTTGGGGGGTTCTTGTTTTATTTCGTTTCCCATTCACTGGAAATTTTAAACGACACTGATTTTTCAATGAGCTTCAGGTCCGTTCCAGTCTGGAATAGGCGTGTTAACTTCTCCACACTCCAAAAGGTCTGCACTCTTCCCTGATTTTTACCGCTTGGCATTGCTTTTCAGGGCGCGCTCCCTGCAAAACCAACCCGATGCGTGGGCTAAGGGCCAGCAAGCCAAAAAGAATTAGCTAGCGTGTGTTCATTTGCACAATCTGGCTTTTCACAACAAATAATTCAAAGGGGTTGATGCTTTCTATGTCGTAGGGCTTGGGCTGTAAAAATAATCTGGTGATCACTTAGCATCAAAAAAAAGATTTTTTTTCTTACATCTAGTTAACGCTGAAACAATCTTGGGTGGATAAGGCTCCAAAGACTTGGTGTTTTCTAATGGAGAACGGCTTCGGTGTAGACTCCAACATTTTGGACAAGACCGCATGGTCTCAAATTCACCATAAAGAAGAGGTCTCTTTTTATCTTTAATTCCACCAAAAGCTGTTTAGCATCAAGAAGCCACATTTGTTGTACAACTCATGACAGAACTAATTAGGAAAGAAATTGGGCGGTGGGGGGTCTCCAACCCTAATGTTGGAAACACTCTTAGAAAGTCACTATAAGTCTGATGAAGAATCTTTTCTGGGGTTGTACTAAGGCTATGAATTAGTGATGTCTTTTACTAGCTCATCAATAATAAATCATTTTCAAGATAAAAATTACAGCTTGATGACCAGTGTCAACCCAATAAATTTAATTGAAAAAAATTTTTTTAATTACAACTTGGTATGGCCTCACCAAGTCCCTTGTCAATTCCATGGGGCCCTTCTTCTGGTCACGTAAACAACAAATTCCTGTCTGGAATCACCCACTCAATGTGCATTTTTAAGTGAATCCTATTTCAATCTTTTAACAAAGTGCCACCAGTAGACCTGTAAGTTGAGGGAAGCAGTTCAGGTGACACACTCAGCACCCAAAAGAAGCGAGTAGGTCACAGTCCACTCATTACTGCCTGAGACACAAAGGGGAAAGGAAAGGAGAGGAGGAAGCTGACTCGACTACTGGACCTCGAGGGGAGCAAGACCTGAAACAGCAGTTTACCTGGGACAAAAGGCACTATGCCTGCGATGCCCTGCTAAGGAGCCCAGAGGGAGCTGAGGAGAGGATGGAGTTGGAAAGGGGCTTAGCAGGAACTAGGAAAGAGAATGACAGGAGTGGGCAGAAGGGGACCAGACGGATGGGGCTGGATGGGGAGGAGAGCGATGGCGTAGAATGGGTGACAGAGATGGGGCAAGAGGGACAGGGAGGGGCACGAGGGAACTACAGCGAGGAACACAGGGATGAGGCTAGAAGGACAGACAGGAATGGGGCTGGACTAAGAGACAGGAATAGGGTTGGACTGAGAGATAGGGATGGGACAGAAGGGGGCGACAAGTATGGAACTGATCCAGCGAAGTCACAACCACATCCTACCAGCCCCTCGCTGTAGCGCTCGCCGCGCGCAGGGCACTTTGAGGCGCTCTCTCCCCGAGTCCCCCCAACAGCCCTCCGCTGCCCCGTTTCTGAGACAGGAACCGCGAGGCCAGCCCCGCAGCGCCCACTCCCCGGAGTCACCAGCCGGGGGGACAGCAGCAGCCGAGCGCCCGAGCCCTCCCGGACGCAGGGGGTCGCTGGCGGCCGCTGGGGACGGCGGCACGGACCCAGAGAGCTGGTACCTGGGCTCGGGCAGGACGATCCTCTTGCTGGCACGGGCGGCCGGGGTCGCCTTGCTCTTTTCCATCGCCATCAAGTAGCTGACATCGGCCAGCACGGCCTCTAGGTCCGCCATGTTGGCGAGCGGCGGCGGTGGCGGCGGCGGCGGCGGCGGCAGCTCCTCGGGACCCGGACGGGACGCGCTCCCGCCGCCGCCGCCCGCTGCGCCCCGACGTGGGGGGGCCGCCCCGGGGCAGCCCCCCCGCGCGCTCCTGTCTGCGCGCGCCCCCTCGCGCGCGCGCTCTCCCCACGTCCCACTCAGCGCCCGGTGAGCGCTGCAGCCTCGCGCCCGCCGGGGTCACCGCGCCCCGCCCCCCGCGCGCGCCCCGCGCACGCGCCCCCGCCCCTTCCGAGAGGGGTCTGTGCAAGGGGTGCGCCCGGCGGTCAGTGACCTTCCACGCTCGGACTGGCTGACCAGGCCTTCCCAACACCGTGCCTCTTGGCGGAGTCCCCACAGGCACCGTCCCGCCCTCCCCTCGGGGTGGCCACGAGGGACTTCCTCTACTCCTCCTCCTCCGGACTTCCCGCCCCCTGCTCCTCACGCTCTCACGCCCCCTTTTCCCCCAGGACCACTGCAAGTCGGACTTGCGCGGACCGACGCCTACCACCCAAGGGGCAGCAGGGAGGTCCCTGTGCCCTGGACACGGTAGTTCTCAAACTGGATAGTTCAATCGGCATTCCTCCAGGAGGTCTGGGGTGGCCCCAGCGATGTCCCCGCAGGAGATGCTGCAGCCGTGTTCAGGGTTGCTCTTCAACAGAGCCCCCACACCTCCTTCTGACCCTGAATATCCCCTCTGTAAACTCAGCCAAGAGAAACCCAGCAGCTGGGGGAAATTGCTTGTCTCGTGCCAAGTAGAGCAAAGTGGGGTGAGAGCTCCCCCATGGGAGCCGAGCTGCCCTTAGGGGACCCGCTGATGGAGGAACTGTCTGCTCAAGGTGGTCACCGCTCCACTGCAGCCAGGCGAGAGAGGTTTGAGTTTGGTCATTAAAATGGTCACTGAGAACTAGAACTAGTATTCCTGCTGTTGTCTCTTGTCCAAGCAAGAGACGCTTGGGGAGCACCTACTGTGCACGCTGACCTACCACAAGGGTGATTTAGGGAAGTGGAAAAGCTAGAAGCTGAAACACCAAGGCAAGAGGGAATTTCCAGCTTCCTGATCCTCAGTCTCAGTGCCTGGTAACCACTCCTCACGTGGGCCTGGGGTTTTCATTTGCTTCTTACTTTTCCACAGCGGTAGACACACTAGTACACATTTGGAACCCGCGTGGCACACTGGAGTGGTGTTAAGGGATACCAAGAAGTCTTCAGAAGACCTGGGCTGGGAATTAATTAATTTTTAAAAATCCCTTTAATTCCCCTGGATCGATCACGTTGCACCATGAGCCTAGATTTCACCGGGATTTGAGTAGATGTTCCATCAGTTGCTTACAGGGTTGAAAGAGCTCACCAGAAATGGTTAAAGTCGAATTTTTGACATAATGTCACAGCAGAAGCGGCCTGATCTGGTCATCACAGGAGCCCTGTCCTCTTTTGTTTTCTCTCTCCCTATCTCAGCACACTGACCTCCTCCCCCCATCTGTTCCCTGTTCTGCCTGCCATCACAATTGGCCAGTTTTACCAGACATTTCTCAAGATCCACAGCATGACATTTGTAAAGTTGTCCAGAAAAGGACAAGAGGGGTGTAAGAAGTAGGAACACGAGTCAAAGGAGTTTGGTTGGGCAGCAAGAACTCTAAATGACCAATGAACGCAAAAACACACAAATGAGACCAAGATTTGCATGAGCCAAATATCAAACTTTCATCATCCACCCACTTTTTTTTTTTTTGCCTAAAAACAGGAACACAGAATGTCTTGTCAAGGGTCACCCCAAGAGGAGGGGTAAGTTCCCAAAAAAGCCAAACACATTTAATGACTTAATTCATACAATTTCTTTCAATATCTTTTTATCATTCGAGCTTTCTCATGATCAGATCATCAAATAAATACATACTTCTGCCTACATTTTCATGGTCCTCCAAGTACTGAGATTTTTAAACTTGCTTCTTTGACTCAGTTAAGAATTTTTTTTTTTTTTTTTTGGTGGTGGTGGTGGTGGTAGGTTATTTTATTTTTGTTTTGTTTTGTGGGGGGGGTGTTTGTCTGTCTTTGAGGCTTTGCAGCCTGGTGTAGTAAGTTTGGAACAAGAGAGACACCTGAATTTAAAGTCCTGCCCTGCTCTGACTAGCAGGGCAATTTTAGAGGCTAAACATTACATCTCTGCACTTTACCGTCCTCATTAGCACTGGGGCCACTACCCCCTGGGTTGCTGAAAAGACGAAGGAGATAAGACATGGAAACATGCACCTTGCCTGACACCCAGTAGGACTCCAACAAAGATTACTGCACTTCCTCTGTTGATTTAGCTTTGTTTTACCCTAGCATGCTAGATACTGAAGGTCTACTTGAAGCAGGAAGACCCCTTACCAAAAATAACATCTCCCTGAGCCATTTCTAGGAACCAAAATGGACAAAAATGATTAGCCCATTTAAAAAAAAAAGAACAGGGACTCCAAAATTGGACCCCCTCCACCATGGAAGTCAACAGACTGGATCCCCCCCGGGGTATCTTTCCTTGGCATTAATAGTGTGCCAGCCGCAGTTCCCTGGCTCTCCGCTTGGTCACTTTCTCCACCCCCCTCTTCTCTTTCTTTCCCTGGACTCTCTTAATGCTGAACAGTTTTGTGTTCGCTGCAAACAAAAGGCACTAACGACAGTGATGAAGTTGTCATAACTGACCTGCTGGAACAGGTTGCTAAACACCATCCCCGGCGTGTCATCATTACAACCAGTACAACGAAGAGAGCAAATAAATAGCCACCCATTTGTACTCAGCCAATAATGTTCCCCAGAAAATAAGTTTCCTCCCTCCCCTTCCCCAGGCGACTTAAACAACTTTGGGGTCATGCTGCTTGTAACAATAGATAGAACTCCGCACTTCTAATGTTCCCTTTTTCTCTTTTCTAGGACTTCCCTTGATTAGGGGAGGTGTTGCCTTGATGGATGCATTCAAGTTTATACTACTCTCCAGGGTTAATTTGGACAGTAGCTTCCAAGGCAAAAGCTAACTAGGGAACTAACTGGTCTTATCTGGGTTTTACTGGGACTTCCTACTTACAGTGAGAAACCTCTGGACTATCAAAGCTGGGGGAGGGGAGCTTAGTCTGGAAATTAATCAAGCATGCATGAAAAAAGTCAACTCCAAGACTCCGATTAGAAGATTTCTGACCAGTGAATACAGTTGACCTTAATTCATTAATATCACGATATTTAATCCAGTCCCTGCTAAGAGATAACTTGATTTTTATGGCCAGTAGCCCCCTAAATCTAGTCACTGCTCAAGAAGACCATGCGCAATTGGGGTTTGAATGAGTTTATTACAAGCACCTCACTCTGTAAATTCTGCTGGGCCACTGTCCCATTTTGCTTGTATCTTTTGATCGCATTGCTGCTATTGTCGCACACATCATACGAACTGCTTTTAAGCCATTCTAACAGCAAAGCTTTGCAAACTTTAAAGGCAGCTCTATACATAGCAACTCAATACTTTGAAAGATCTGCCCAAAGGTAAGAGAACCCAGGCTTTGGTTTACAGAGCACTGAAATCATATTCGATACAGAAGTACCTTCCTTTAAATACATGGGTGGAAACAAATCTTCCTACAGGGGTTCCTGGTCAGCGAGTCCCCCTCGAAAGAGAAGCCAAGCCATGGAGAGTTGTGGTCCAGAGTGAGGGCTCAGAAACCAGATGGCTGAATTGGAATCCCAACGCTAGTACTTCTGTACTGTGTGACCTTAGACCGGCCACTTAGTCTCTCTGTGCCTCTGCGCGCCCTCAGTGGTATAAATGGGATTTCTATGAGAATAATGTGGTGACATATGAAAACACTTTGAACAGTGTCTGAGACATAGAAAGCACTCAAAAAACATCATTATCATTATTATCCTCACTGTCATTGGAGTATCTCTACATGATATAAGGCATGGTGGAAGGAGACCAGTCCTGGGAATGAAAAAAGCAGAGCCGGACGTGACTGGCTGGCTCTGGCAGCACTGAATAATTACAACAAGTCTCTTAAGCTTTTTAAATCTGCCTTTCCGCCGCTGCTTAATGAAGGGATTGAATGAGCTGGTCCCCAAGGTCCCTTCAAATTCTAAAATTCTCTGGCTTTATTTAATCCTGCGGTGAATCCCTTTGCAAGGTGAAGAATTCTCATAATCTTCAATAAAAGCTTGGGAGTTTCAGTTTTTACTGTATTAGGCAATACCTAGAGTATTAATAATTCTCACTGCCTTCACAGTCACAGGTGAAGTGAGCAATCCATTGGCAAGTTTCTAGAAACAAACACATTTGTATCTGTTCCTGGGGCATCTGCATGCACCACACTGACCTTGCTCCATAAATATGTATTGAATGAATGAGTGAATAAATGAATGAGCAGCATAAAAGACTATCAATCATTTGCCTCAAAGACTCAGTCTTATATTGGAAGCTAATCTAAAGGGAGAAAAAAAATGCTATTGAAAACCGCAAGTGCCCACTAAAGAGGGTGCATCCTGGTAAAGGAAGGGCCCTCACTGCCAGGTCCCTGCTGGTCCCTGCAGCTGCTAATGGCCTAGAAAGCTCTCCAGTCGCTGAGAACCATAATGCACTTGGGCTATGCAAAGGTGGGTCTGGGAGCTTCCGGCTGGGGATGGAGACTGCGAAAATCCTTTGACTAATAGAAGAGATGGAAGAGAATAAGGAATAAGGAAGCGAGAGAGATCAATGAGATGGCCCGAGGCCAGGCACTCCACGGGATGGGGATGCTCGGCCAGTAAAAACCCCTGGAGAGTGGGGTGGTCCAGACAACATTCAGGAATAGGAAGCCTGTTCTTTTGTCTTCTGTGCCATTTTAAGTTTCTGGATCTGCACACAAATGTCTTGCCTTTCTGGTGACTCTTAGCACTTTGGGTTTGTGAGGGCTTGGATGGCGGGTTGCTTGGAGGTGGGGGTCCAGGACCCACATGGGATCTATGCCCACGATAAAGGAACAGCTTTAAGGCCCAGAGAACAAGACCTCAGCAGAGGCGGGAGATCAAGACCCGCAATGACATTGGGAAAGTGGGCTCCCCCAAATCCTCAGACACCCAGCGTGAGCCTTGGCTTTCCCACGGGACTGGAAAGTCCACCTTGTCTCCTGCTCAAGGAGTGAGAAGATGACCAATGAATATACAAGTCACAGAAGGCTAGAATTTTTCTGCACTTCCAAGTTACCTTTAACCTGGTGGCCTTCCCCTCAAGGTTCTGTCTGAAATGGCACGTGCCATTCAGCTGAGAAATTGTATCAAGGCCAACCCAAGAAAGGCCACCCCGGTGTGCTAAGGAAAGTCCTGTAGATCTCTCATGCCACACTGACAAGCACAAGTCATTTGGGGGCATGCCGCATGGGGCCAGAGGCTACGAGCCTTCAGTGAACCTACCCCCACCTCTCAGCACCCATCTTTTTCTTGTTCTTGTCTCATCCAGTTCTGTTTCTTCTCTCCTTGTCATGGGTAATAGCTGCCAAACTGGTCTCAGCCTGTCAGAGTTCACGGTATAGGTTCCAAAAGGCCAGACTCCGTAACAAAATCATGGCGCCTGGGCCAGGCGTGGCGTAGCCCTGAACAGAGAAAACCCCCAGGAGCCACGAGCAAGGTGGCCGCATGCCCCTGAGAGGGGTCCTAAACCAGAACCCCCAGACAGCTGTGTGCTGAAACTGCCCATATGCAGGTCCAAATTCAGATTCAGAGGTCTGAGGCAGGGCCTGAGATTCTGCATTTCTCACCAGCTCCCAGGTGGGGCCTCCGCAAAATGTCAGAACCTCTGGCCCCACCCCAACCTACCTACGGAAGCAGTATCTGCACTGTGACAAGACACCCAAGAAATTTCCAGGCAGGTGAAAGTGTGAGAAGCCTTCCCACTAGGTCAGGCTGGAAGCTTCAGCTCAGGCCTTGAAATTGTTTGGGCAGCCAGCCCATGGGAGGATTCCAGATTAGAAAGGGGACTGACCAGCTGAGCCCAAATGGGAAGTCCCTAGAGAAAGGAGAAGAGAGACCAGCAGGACGAGATCGTGCAAGGCCTGGGAGGGAGACTGAAGCTATCTTGGGGCAATGGGAAGCCAGCGGCAGGTTTCAAAGAGAAGAGTGATAACATCAGATGTGCCTTTTTGTAAGACTCTTCTGGCTGGAGGTACAGGGTAGGTAAATGAGGGAGAACCCTAGAGCGGTCTAGGGTAGCTATCCAGGAGGCCCGGATGAAGGTGGCTATAGTAGGCAGACCAGCACATCACAGGCAGAGGTGTGATAGCTGTGCTGCCGTAGTGGGGGCGGGGGTGTGGGGAGGAGGCCTCCAAGGCAGCAGCAAGTATGAAAAGAAAGCCTTCCTTCTCTTTTCTCTAAAACCTCCAGAACAAGTCTCCCTTATTCATCAGCCAAGATGCCCACAGCTCACCAACTATTCATCCTGCTTTTAAGTTCTCCCTCCAATTCATCTGACATTTCATCACCCCCTCCTCAAGAACCTTCAATAGCTCCCCATTACCTGCCAAATTATCTTCTAACTCCTCCGTCCACCTGTTTATGCTCTGCCTTCTATTTCTGCCTGATCCATGCCATATTAGTTTATGCTTTTATTTATTCGATAAATATTCACTGAGTACCATCAAGGTGGCAGGCATGAAAAAGAAATCACTCATCTGCCCCAACAGAATCAACCCAGGAGATTTATAATTATAATAAGCCACTTTGGCAGTATAAAATATAAATAATAACAGTAACAGGTAACATGTATTAAGTGCTTACTGTGTACCAACTATCACTCTGTGTGATTACCTCATTAAATCTTCCCCAAAGGCCCATGATGGAGATGGTTAACCTCAATGTAAACATAAGATTCATGTCAAGTCATTTCAAAACAAGCATAATATCTAAATTAAATGGGATTTGAACCCAGGCAGCCTGAGCCCAGAATTTGCCCCCCTAATTCTTGTCTTCTAAATGTCCGTATACTCAAAAGTCATGGGCTGCTGGTCAAACAAGCGATACAGTACACGCTGAAGTGAGCAATAAGCTCTAAAAAACCCATTAAAATGATCTCCCGAAACTCACCTCCTGCTACTCACAAGTCCACTCACTGAGCCTGGGTCAAATTGGCCAGGTCAGTTCTAACTTTGGAGGCTTCTTCCCCTGGTGCCTTTGCCTGGGATGCTCCCCATCAAGGTCTTTTCCTGGCCTCCCACCATTTCAGCCTCTGCTTAAATGCTACCCCAAGCAATAAGGCAAAGTTGTGAAGAATTCTCTTCTGAGGTTCTCTCTATCTCCTAAGCCCTTTTTGCTCTTCCTTTCCCCTTGCTCCTTTGGCCCTTTGGGTAAAAACGTCCCTTTCTTCTCTATGCCCTGCTCCTTCATCAAAAGCAGCTGTCAAGAAAAGATCTCCTAGCAGTCATTTACACCTTAGTATGAATTTGTTGGTAGGTCGACTTTCCCAGAAATGTCTGGTTTTTTTAAACCATGAGTTTGATTATAAAACAATAGGCGTTTTCCTTCTTATAAGCATTTTATTCACCAAGATTGTTTGTGTGCCTGTGTGTGATGTTTTAGGGGCAGCAGCTTTTTTAACCTCAGGCATCATTCAGTGCACTTCTTTGAACTAGAGCAATTTTGGGGTGGTGGCATCGCTGAGAGGAAAAACAATGGTCATTGACGTAGGCCTCGATTTGGATTTCACCTTAAATGTTACCTGTGTGATCATAGACTAAGCGACTTAGCCTAATCTCAGTTGTCTCCTCTATAATGATGATAATTAACAATTATAAAGATTATTGTGAGGATTAAATGAGATAATAAGGCACACAGTAAAGTCCCAACTGACTTGAATGGCTGATGTTCACATCAGTGCAGCCAGGCCTGATTGACTCTGTGCCAAGACTCAGGGGGACCCGCAGATGCTCCCAGGGTCCCCACTGCCCGTAATTGTTTCTGGAAAGAGCTGAACATGTAGTTTGCCCTGAGACTACAAAAAATCCTGCAGTCCTGGCCACTTGCAAGTCTTAAATGCTCTCCTTCAGAGAATCACAACCTTGAGGCCAATTTTGAAGCATTTAAGACTTAACTGGGGAAGGAGACCACTCCAGTCCTGAAGCTCTTCTCCCTATCAGAGTAACCAGACCACGTCACCCCCAGCCATGCTAGCCCATGACATTCGGCATTTGCGGAGCCTGTCAGCATCACCAAATCCGATCTCTCTGAAAGCAGAGATCAGTCCCTTGGCAGAAAGCATAACCCAGCCACCATAAACCTGAAAGCTAAAGTGATGATTACAGAACGATGGTGAAGGCTCTTCTCCCTATCTTGCCAGGGGGGCAAGTAAGGTCTCAGATGAAACAATTGTGTTGCTCTCCATCCATTCACTTATTCACAGATCCCTTCACTCCATCAGCCGTCTATTTAGCAAATATTTATTGGGGACCTACTGTGAGCCAGGCACAGAGATCACAGTGAGGGCCAGGTAGACACCCCCTACCTTCACAGAATAACATCCTAGAAGGGAGACTTCACTGGCAGTCAATTAATCATTTAATTAAAACTGTGCTATGTACCAAAAGGATATAACAGGGGACCTCCCAGTCCAGTGTGGATCAAGGAAGGCCGCGCGGAGGAAGGGGCATTGAAGCTGAGAACTAAAGGATGAACAGAAAGCGGGGAAAATTGGCTTCCAGATGGGGGGTATGGCTGAGGGAGAAGCCCTTAGCAGAGGAGAATGGTGGAGGGCAAGGAGACAGGGTATGAGGTAAGGTCTGAGATAGGACCAAGGTCCGGGCCTTGGAACCCACCCCCAAAAACTGGGGTTTTGCCCTGCAAGCAATGGGGATCCGTGGATGGCATTAAACAGGGAGATGACATGACCCATTTGGCCTCGTGAACAAAAGCTCTGGCAGTTCTCTGGATAGTGACCTTCCCTCCCTTTAACCTTGTCCAAAAAAAAGGTGTGTGTGGTAGTGGGGGTTTTGGCAGCAGGCTGGATTTTTCTGGAAGACTTTCCTTTATAAACTGCTTTAAATAGGAAGGATAGCAAGCAAACAAACGGTTACTCTGTCCATCCTGGCCTTGATTTTTCTAAACAAACAAGAATAAGGGGCAGCATTAGGCCAAAGTGTTTCCACCCTGAGGCCTTGGAAAGAAATGCCTGTTTTGCCTCCTCCTCAGAACTGCCAGGGACCAGTGTGTACTATGCAAAGAGATGACACATGCAAACCATAACTCGCTGGGTTGCTGGGTTGACGACAAAGGTTCTGCACGGTCACTGCGGGATCTGGGTGCTAGAAACTGTATTTGCCGGTGTCTGACCTCTTCCCTATGGGCACCCGTCTTTGTTGCTCCATCAGTCCAGTTAGCATCCAGCACACCATTAGGAAAACTCTTCCTTTGAACCCTTGCTCAAGAAATGTTGCTACAACTGGCAGCCCTCTTGGGAGTCCTTGGGACTATTCTGATCGTACTTAGAACCCAACAAATGTGCAAGAGAGAAAGTGGTTTCCCAAGACTGTGGGATTTCAGTCCGGACATCACGGGATGCTTGGCTCCCAAAGCCTTCATCTACTGGTCACGAGTTACAAGACTTAAGCAGCTTCACAGGGAGTTTTCTCCCATCCAGAAATGGTGTGGTTGTCTATGACCAGCACCTTAATGGGGTGAGATCAGTTGGCTGGTCAAATCAGGTTTCTTGATTGCGTTTTGCATCTCCATGCAGAAAAAAGGCTTTTGTGTTGGTAATTGTTGTATAACTAACATGACCACAAACTTAGCAGCTTGAAACAACATAAATTTAGCATCTTGACGTTCCTGCTGGTTGAGAGTGTGAATATGGCTTAATGGGGTCCTGTGTTCGGGGTCTCGCCTGAAGCTCAACTGGGGAAGGGTCTGCTTCCAAGGTCATGGGGGTACTGCCAACATTTAGTTCTTCATGGCCTGTTGGCTACAGAACCTCAGATTCTTGCTGACTGTTGACCAGAGGTTGTCTTTAGCTCCTAGAAGCTACACACAGAATCCTAGCTACGTGCGCCTCCATGACACAGTTGCTTCTTTCCCCAAAGATGAGCATTATTGTCTTACACATCCCAGCCCCTCTGCACATTGTACTGGTTAAAAGCCAGTCTCAGGTCCCACCCGCCCTCCAGGCGAGAGGACTACACAGGGGCATGAGCGGCATGAGGTGGGATCGCGGGGCCCTTGTGCTTTGAGTCCGTCCACTGCAGCTTTGGAAAGCTTTCCTCCATTGAAGAAAATGAAACCCATGGTCACCGGTTCAAGTCACTTGCTATCTGTTTTTTAAAAATTGTGATTTGGCCAAAATTTATGATTCGGGGTGTTCAACCTATTGGCATCTCTGGGCCCCACTGGAAGAAGAAGAGTTGTCTTGGGCCACACATTAAATACACAAACACTAACGAAAACTGATGAGCAAAAAAAAGGTTTTAAGTAAGTTTACGATTTTGTGTTGGGCCACATTCATAGCCATCGTGGGCCGCATTGGCCCATGGGTCGCAGGTGGGACACCCCTAGTTCTATCAACACAGTACAGATGGGAGTATAGGATTGAGTGAGGGTGCACGTCCAGACCCAGAGGTGACACTTAATGACATGACACAACCACACATGGGATGAGGTCCGTGGGGAGTGCCCCTGAACACTGCCTTGGTAGGCGACAGAGTGAGAATTGGTCACAATATAGCATATCCAGCCTGAACCAGGGAACGGAACCCAGGGGTTAAGTGTACAGTTTGAGTCTCTGTACTACATGCTGGCCAAGGGAACTTAGGCAAGTGGCTGGACCTCCCCAGACCTCTGGTTGTTTACTCAGAAAGTGGGGTCAATAACAGGTTTGTCATGACAATTTGAGATGATCGATAGAACGTATAATGATGCATAGAACAATGTTTTACGTTAGAATGGCTACATTAAAAAACACAAACAAAACCGAATCGTTGATGAGGATGTGGAGCAAATGGAGTGCTTTTACACTGTAGGTGTGAATAGAAATTGATTTGACCATTTTGGAAAATTGTTCGGTAGTTCCCGCTAAATGCTAAGCATGTGTTTGCCACATGACCGAGGAATTTTACTCCAGGATATAGATATCCCACAGAAATGAGTGCTTACGTACACTCCAAAACCTGTACACATATGTTCACAGCAGCTTTATTCACAGCCAAAACAGAAGCAACCCGTATATCCATCAGCCATCGAACAGATAAAACGCTGCCTTTGTCATTCAATGAAATACTACACAGCAACAAAAAAGCACGAACCATTGCAGCAAGTAGCAACGCAGATACATTGTATGAAGGTGCTGTTGGGTTGCAGAAGACAGACACAAAACATACATATATGGTACGAAACTACTCATATGCAACCGAAAAACAGGTAAAACTAATCAATGCTGACAGCGGTCAGAACAGTAGTTACTTTTGATAGGGATTGACTGGGACAGCGAGGAGAGAGCTGGACACATTTCATATGTTGTTGTAGTTGTCATTTGCTTGACCTAAGTGAATACAAATTATATGGTGTTGATCCCAGGTTCTAATCCCTAACCCTTCTTGGTTATAGGGCACCAGACAGGCTTGACTACCCCATGCTGGCAGCTGTCTTTCCCCAGCCCTGAGGTTTCTTCCGCACACTGATATGGACCAGTGAAGCAACACGGGTATGCAACTAGGGGATTTACTCTCTATGTGAACTCGATCAGAGGCAGAGGGAGAGGTGCGGCCCGCAGCCCGCCTGGAGTTCTCAAATGCAAGACACAAAAACCTCTCTTCCTCTTCTCTCCTCCTCCCACTGTGGAAGACCCTGCCCGCAACACCGCACCGGGTCCCCCTGAGGTCTGCGTGTCTGCTGCTTCTCATCGCCTGTGACAATAACCCTGGGGACACTTGGTGTGCTAAGCCCCCATATTTAGAACCTGAGCAGCCCTTCCTAGTAAAAACCCTATTGCTGCTCCCCTTCCGAGGGCGTGCAGACTGGATCTCGCTCTGTGACCACAAGGACGCCGGGGGAAGACGTTTTCTCTTCTGCTCTCCCTGATGCCAGCAGGCGTTAAAACAACAGTTTCCGTTACTCTTGTCTCAGGGTGGGACCTTTGGCAGGGGGCTGCTTTCCCTTCCTTAGATCTTTCTAATCCTTTCTATCATATTATTCGAGCTCTGTTGTTTTTTGAACTCTCCATTACTTCACACACTGCAAGCACCCAGCAAATGGGAACGATGACCACTCCTTGGCAAACGTGAGCATTATGGTTGCTAGAGAAGTGACGCCCACAGTGGAGCAGAAGTAACACCGGCAGACCCATGGCAACCTTGCTGAGCTTGACCTCTAGACGCTAGGATGCTCTCGACTCTGATCTGAGGGAACAAGGGACTTTTTTGTGATTAATGTTGTGACCTTCTGAGATTTGGTTACAAGAAGAAATCCCCTAGATCCGCAGTGTTAAGCTGACACTCAAGGCCAATTAGTAGGTCACGAGGTACATTCAGATGGAGGCAAGCAGCATTGGAAAATACTGAAGTGAAATAGACCGGAATGAAAATCATCAGACAGTGAGCCACACAGTTCGTTTTAAGTCTTGTTTTGTGGAACGTTTGTCCCAAAGTGCACATGTGTGCACTGGGCTGCTTTAAAAAATGTACTTCTTACTGTGGGCCACAATCAAAGACTTTGAAAGTCCACAGACATTCTGGTTACTGCCAAGATAAATTAATAAGTTGACTTGACTCAAGTGAACTATAAAATTGAGGCCCTAACCCTGGCTGGGTAGCTCAGTCGGTTTGAGCATCGTCCTGATGCACCAAGGTTGCGGGTTCAATCCGTGATCAAGGCACCTGGAATAACCAGCCAATGAATGCACAAATAAGTGGAAGAACAAATCGATGTGTCTATCTCTCTCTCTCTCTCTCTCCCCCCGCCTTTCCTCTCTCTCTTAAATTAAAAAAATAAATAAATAAATGATAAAATTGAGTCCTTAAAACCGAGGTCGTTCCCTGATCCACGGTTGTTCCCACCAAGATACAAAGCACCCCAAAGGAAGCCCTGCCCGTGGCCCCTCATTGTCGCCCTCACCCCGCCTACTTTAATGGAAAATGGAAAATTGCGACCACAATGACCATTGCAAATTGTTTTAGGTGAAGAGGCTCCCAGGCCTCTTGGGTTGGACAATCAACACTTTCAAGAATTGGCTTTGAGAGCATGGCCTTTTAAGAGATGGGTCACCCTAAGAAGCTCCTTTACAAGGCCAAAATGAGTGCTGTGTGATTTGGGGCAAGGCACTTAACCTCTCTGGGCTTCTGTGCTTTGGAGGGTGACACAAGGAGTAAGTGGAGCTGGGAGGCAGCGGGGGAGACATAACCTTTGCCTTTTGCTTTTCGATACTTCTTGATTTCCAGTAAGGAGGTGTTGGCTTATTGGAACAAGATTTAAAGTAACAGAAAAGGAGAGAGGCTACATTGTGATTTCTCAACATTGGAAACTCATGTCCTCTTTTAACAGAATGGAAACTCTATGTGCTTGAACTACCTTTGCAGTCTCTGCTGTTTCTAGGCCAACTTCAAATCTGACTCAAGATGTCTATAAGAAAGAAGGGAAGGGAGGGAGGGAGGGAGGGCAAGGAACACAGCAAAGCCGAGTTGAACACATGACCAACGGGTGTGGATTTTACTGAAGATCTGGTGCAGATAAGGAGGAGAGAATTACATCACACACAAACTGCCCAAATGCTTGCCTGGGACCTCTCCGCTCTTGCTCCCTGTTCCTTGGGTACAAGGGCCACATCTTTCTTATTCTTCACTCCATCCCACTCTGCTGAATTTTGCTGGCAACCTGCTTCTGCCAGGAACCATGTTTCCCAGATCACCGTTCTCTCCATGGTTGTGGGTTCGAGTCATCCGAAAGTGAGGCTGTGAGGGCCCAGGGAGACCCCAGGGAAGCAGCAGCCATCATCACGTCGGGAAGGTAGTCCTCTGAGAGGGGACTACCTCTGAGGGGAGAGGCCAACAGATGCTGAGACAGTTCTTGGCCTGCTCTCTTTCTTTCCTGCACGGTGTCCACCTCTGCCTCGTTCTACTGGGCAACGGTGATGCCAAGCTCACCTCTAGAAACTTAGCTGTGAATTCACACAGGTGGCAACCATGAACTTCTACAGATTTCCACGTCAGCCCCTTTCATAGGCCCCTGTATCGGCCAGATGCACCAAGCTTCCAGATTCCCCTACAAGCTCTGGTTCGTCTACTCATACCAGCACCTGTTAGGGAATTCTCTTCATCCACAGCTCCCCTTTATGGACATTTTCTTCCCCAGCGTCTTGCACAAATGTGAATGCCCGTTGATTCATATAGTCCTTAGTCCACCATACCATGGGGTTCTTGTTCTGTGACTGGCCCCTCAGCGATACCCCCAGGCTCTGCTCCCCCACTTCAAAGACAACAGGCATGAGATGGAGCTGGAGATACCAGTGAACACCCAGACCTTGCAGGACCTTACAGCTTAGATAGGGAGCATGGGCCGAATCCTGAGGGCACTAGGGAGCCATTGAATGTGTTACACAGGTACGTGGCATGGCTATATTTTTGTTTTCAAACTACAGTGCTATGAAGAGAATGGATTAATGGGACCCAGAGAGGCTGGCGGAGTCCAGTGAAAGGACTGTCACACATGTCCCCAAGTATTTATTTTTATCTCTACAGATGGAGCAGTGGGTCAATGAAAGTTAAACTTTAATCATGGCATGAAAGGTAATCAATCACGTGTGGAGCAAATATTGACTGTTTCTGGGCCGTGGCTCCTTAATGAAATGTAGAGGGTCACCTCTTTTTCCATCCACGTTCCAGAACTTACTGCTCCCTAAAATAGTGACAATAGGGGTCAGACCAACAAAATGAACTAGAAATAATGGATGAGTAGCCCTAAGGTGACGGGCAAGAGGGGACATTTTAAACAACAGCAACATGGCAGCACCAGGGACCAAGTTTGTAGAGGCCAGGTCATAAGGTACAGGAGGAAAATGTTAAAAATAAAGAACATCGAAAAAAATGAAAGAAAATGAAAACCCTGGTCTCCTTTGCCATCCGGCCACTGCCTTTTCAGCTTCGTTTCTACATTCACACTTTTTTATTTTTTGATTTTAGAGAGGGAGGAAGGGAGAGAGAGGGAAACGTCGATTTGTTTTTCCACTTATTTATACATTCATGGGTTGATTCTTCCACGTGCCCTGACCTGGGATTAAACCCTCAATCTTGATGTATCAGGACGATGCTCTAACCAACTGAGCTACCCAGCCAGGGCCCACATTCACACTTCTCTCAGTTCATAAAGAACAGGCTGTGTGCACATCAATTTCCAGAGCAGTTTTCTGAGACTAGGCTGTGGTATGACATTATCTTTCTGAGAATTAAGCCCTGAAAGAAACACCTACATTTTTTTCTTTCTCTGCCAGGAAAAGAAAGAATAATAAGGAAGAAAAAGGTGGGTTTTGAGTGTCTATTTTGGTTTCAGTTAAAAAAAAAAACCACAGCTGCCTGGAACGTCAATCTTTTGAATTTCTGCTTTGAGATTTATGTTCAGTAAAAGAGAAGGTTCCCCCCAAAATCGGGACACGCGGGTCTGACCTAGCAGCAGTAGGGGGGAAGGGTGTGGAATTACCCAATAACCCAAAGAAAAATCATTTTCATTTCTTCTGAAATTAAGGGAACTATCTTAATTCCCAGCTCGTAACAGGGAAGTGGAAAGAAATGATTGTGCTAAACCGCAATGGCTCTGGTGTCCTTTTGCCCCCCTAAGTGGGTCCTTGCAGGACGCAGCTTGGAGGGGAAGCTCCTGGGAACAATAGCGGCCCTGAGAGAGCGCAGACCCCGGAATCCCCGGCAGAGGCTCAGCAGTACCTGCGACGAAGCTTCTATGGTAGTTCTATTATTAATTTTGGATGCGGGTGTTTCTCTTGTCTCTCTTTCTCTTTATCCTTTCATCTCTCCCTCTCTCTCTCCCTCTGTATGTCTCTCACACACACTCATCCCTTTTAGAAATAATATCGTAAGAACTATAAATGATGTCAGTTGGGTACTAGATTTATGATCACTTCATACGGTATATAAATGTCTAATAAGCCCCGACAGGTGTGGCTCAGTCGATTGGGTGTTTTCCCGCAGAGCGAGAGGCCGCCGGTTTGATTCCCAGTCAGGTCACATGCCTGGGTGTGGGTCTGGTTCCAGGACAGGTGTGTGTGAGAGGCATCTGATTGATGTTTCTCTCCTTCTCCCTCACCCTCCCTTCCCCTCCCTCTAAAAATAAATAAATAAAGTCTTTTTAAAACGGTCTATTCACTGGGTTATACACCTAAAACTACTATAACACCATATGTCAACTGGAATTGAAAATAAAAAATTATTTTAAAAAGAATAGCAGTGTTCCCTGGCTGGTGTGCCTCAGTGGACTGAGCACCGGCCTGCGAACCAAAGGTCACTGGTTCGATTCCCAGTCAGGGCACATGTCTGGGTTGCGGGTCAGGTCCCTGGCGGGGAGCACTGGAGAGGCAACCACACATTGATGCTTCTCTCACTCTCTCCTCCCTTCCCCTCTCTCTAAATATGAATAAATAAAATCTTTAAAAAAAAAAAGAATAACAATGCAACCATAGAAAAACTAAAAAATAACCACTCTATGAATACACTTGAGTAACAGCTCCCAAGTAGCAGCCTGTTCCGGCCCCCTTTCACGTCACCCTTCCTCCTGTAAACTTCTAATTGCCCTCCCCTCCGTGACAACATCACAGGTCCCTACCATTTCCCACTCCTCACCAAAGGACATCGCTGCCTCCATTTGGTTCTTAAGGTTCTGACAATTTTGCCAGCCTGTGTCCGGCACTGTGCCAAATGCTGGAAACACTGGAACACCAACATGGGCGAGGGCCCTGCCCTCGAAGGACTCTTATTCTAACAGGAGATGGGGGATAGCAGGTGGCTAAATGAACTGGATACTGTTAGACTGTAGACAGTTCTGTGAAGAACTACATGGTGATTCAGAAAGAGTGTCAGCGAGGGAGGCTTCCTTTAGTCGGGTGCTCAGGGCAGGTCCCTCTGAAGAGGAACTGAAATCTGCATAAATGCTGGAAAGAGGAGAAGCAGGAGGAGAAGAGCACGCTCGGCAAAGGGGACAGCAAGTGCAAGGGTCCTGGGGCAGGAGGAAGCTCTGAGAATTTAAAGTTCAGTGAGCTGAGGGTGATGGTGGGGAGTACCACCGATGAGGTCAGAGAGATGGACAGGGTTCAGGTCACAGAGAGTCTCGGAGGACCGGCGTCAGGCCACAGGGGCCCATGGAGGGCTTTGGCTCATGTGTTCCTTTATGGAACATCCGTAATCTTTTTGCCTAAAGTCTCCAAATGGTTCCACTCTCTTTGATTACCAACATAAATATATTTTTAGGTATAGATTACTGTAAACACCTGAAGTGTTAGGAATTCACACGGGGGCTCATATATTCCAAATCTTAGAACTAAGTATAGTGTCTGAAGATCAGCTGTTTCAGTATCATTTATTATTTTACATTTTCTGATTTTTTTATTTGATTATGAAAGTGATCATGCGAAATCCATTGAGAATACTTTGAGAGTGAGTAATGAAATAAATCATCTAATAAATAATGATGATGGTCATAATTGTGTGCCGTGTGTCCCATGGCTTAGGTGTGTGATCTTTACATATCAGTCCCATCCTGTGAGAACAAAACTATGGTAACCATATTTCATAAGTGAGGAAGTTGAAACCCTGGGAAGTTAAGTGACTTCCCCAGGGTCGCGCAACTATAAATATGAAGCACTGTGACAAAAATCTAGGCTTAAACTTCCTTCTTTATCTTCATGGGATACCACTGGTTCTATACATTTTTTTTAAAGATTTTATTTATTTAAATTTTAGAGAGGGGAAGGGAGGGAGAAAGAGAGGGAGAGAAACATCAATGTGTGGTTGCCTCTCAAGTGCCCCCAACTGGGGACTTGACCTGCAGCCCAGGCATGTGCCCTAGACTGGGAAATCCAACCAGCAACCCTTTGGTTTGCAGGCTGGCGCTCAGTCCACTGGGCCACACCAGCCAGGGCGCTATAAATTTTTTTAATGAACTATTTTTTAGTATTACCTGTTTTTTTTATTGCTTAATTTTTTTTTTTAACTCCTATTCTCAAACTCCCTCCCCTTTGGCAACCATCAGCTTGTTTTATCTATGGGTCTGCTTCTGTTTGTTTTGTTTATTCCTTTGTTTTGTCTTTTTAGATTCCACCTACTATAAATGAGAGCATATCGTACTTGTCTCTCTCTGTTTGACTTATTTCATGTACCATAATATCCTCTAGGTTCGGCCATGTTAATGCAAATGGCAAAGTTTCATTCTTTTTTATGGCTGAGTAATATTTCATTATATGTATGTGTGTGTGTATATATATATAAACACACACACACCCCTCACATCTTCTTTATCCATTCATCTATTGTATATCTAGGTTGCTTCCATGTCTTGGCATATCTTGCCTATTGCTAGTAATACTGTAATGAATATAGGGTGCATATATCTTTTCAAATTACATTCTATTATTTTTTAAATAAACTTTCTATTCAAGAATAGATTTAGATTTACAGATATACTGTGAGGGGAGAGTTCTAACATACCACTCAGTTTCTCCTCTTAGTCACACTAATGATATCTTACAGTAGTATGGTGAATTGGTCAGAAGTAATAAACGCCTGTTTCTCAGTAGGAAAAATAAACTGGGGAAAATTTTACTTTCCTAACTGATAATTAATAAGGAAATCATTGCCCCCAATAGGTTGTACATGCTAAAAATACAAAACAGTTTTGATAACCGTTGAGATAAACGTATGAATATGCAAGTTTTGCTTGGAGCGTTAGATAGTATTGTTTGTTCATGACTCTTTCTTCCCTCCCTGGCTTCCTGCCTTAGTTTCAGGGTAGACAACATGGACTCCCTGGCTCCACCGAGGCATGACCTGCAATTTGCTTTGGCCGATGGCCTGTGAGCAGAGGTGACGCAAGCAGAGGCTTTAAATATACTTGTGTACTGTGACTTGGCCTTGCTCCAGGTGGCCACTGCTCCTTCATCCTGGTCCCAGTGAGAGAGACACATGGAACTGCCCTGCGTCCCAGCCCAGTGAACCTTGGCTAATACCCGGACCCACGGGAGAGAGAGGAATAAATGTTGTTTGTTGTAAACCACTCAGGTTTGGGGTTGCTACGCACCACTGTCACCGCGATAGCTGACTACAAGGGGAGTAGCACGGAAATATTTGGGGGCCCGCCACATTTGCCCTTTTGTGTTTTATGTTGATTCAGTGGAAGCCAAGTGGCCTTTCCAGGAAAAGTAGGCAGCACCCGTGCCGCGCCCACCCCCCCAAAGACACACTCCCGGAGGGGAAGAACAGCTGACCTTACACAGAAAATTTATACCTTTGGCTGCTTAAGAGTTTGTCACAGCCTTTGACTACTTCTGTTTCTCATTTATTTCCTTTTTTCCTTATAGATATTCATCATCTAAAGTATAGCTATTCATAGAGGAGCCATTATATGTTAAACAGTTAAACAAAGCAGACGCTTCATGAAAATGATCTCCACCATCCCCTTAGAAAATTAGTTTTGCCCTGGCCAGGCGGTCCAGGTGGCTGGAGCATCGTCCTGTACACCAAAAGCCTGAGGTTTCCATCCCCATCCAAGGCACATATCTAGGTTGCGGGTTTGATCCCAGGTCGGGGCGTGTATAGAGGCAATCAACTGATGTTTCTCTCTCTCTCTCTCTCAAATCAATAAACATCCTCGGGTGAGGATTTTTTTAAAAAAGTTAGTTTTATTGCCTCCAGTTTGCAAAGGGGAAAACAAAGAGCCTAACTGAGTCACACAGCCGGCAGGTAGCAGCCCTCAGACTTAAGCGTATGGTTTGAGTTTCCATAACCTTTATTTTTTTCTACAACTATTTTTACAGTGGGCTGTTGGAATTAAAGGCTGGGGTCAGAAATCAATAGCTAATGTTGGGTTTAGAGACACTGGCAGCTTGGTGAGAGAGACCTCTCTAGATATGAACATCTCTCAGAGATTCCCTGAGTCACCATCCAATCTGTTCATTGAGCACCGATTACATGTCAGGCCTGTCATGTGCGGGAGACGCAAAGCATCCCATGGGAAGGAGCTTGAGTTTCGTTCTGAAATCATAGGGGTCCACAGAAAAGTTTTAAGTTCTAAGGAATCAACAAAAAAGCTATTGCAGGAGTCCAGGAAAAATATGACAGTGACTCGGACTGGGTGAAGGTCCTTTAAAAGGCACTTCGGAGGTGAAATCAACAGGGCCGGCTGGGTCATGGGGGTGCGGTGGAGGGAGCTAAGAAAAAGGAAATGATAAAGGTTACTTCAGGTTTCTTCTCAGGAAACAGGGTGACTGGCGGCACCATTCTCTTACGCAGGGGACCCTGGGGGAGGAATCGATCCCTCTGTTCATTTGAGAGGGAGTTGGTGAACTTGGTTTTCGATAGGCTGAATTGCAGTTGAGAAATACAAGAAGGAAGGTTTATAGGCAATTGGACGTAAAGGTCTCAGGTACAAATCCCTGTTTACTGCTATTCAAATAAGATCAGCCCATTCAAATTAGGTCCGTGTCCAAGTCTGATTTCCTAGGGAAAGGTCACCACTGAAGTGTTCGAAATAGGGGTGCAGCTTCGGTGTCTAAAGTTTAAGAAGACTCCTGCTATGTCTGTCCTGGCACACGTCACTAAACCAGAGAAACTCCATGTTGGTGGTTCTTATTCCTAAGAGTTTTATTACAGGAAATTTCAAATATAAACAAAAGCAGAAACAAAATAATACCTCTTTCTACCCATTGTGGAGACTCAATCACTATCATTCATGGTCATTTTGTTTCATCTATACCTGCCTGTGGTCCTCCTGACACTGGGTTATTCGGAGCAAATTCCAGACATTATATTATTCTATTCATGTGCATTTCAGTAAGAATCTTTAAAAGAGAAGGAATCGCTCTCTTTTTAAATACGTAACCACAATATCAATATTACTCATAAACACTTAGCAATAATTCATTACTGTTATCAAAATCCAGACAGTATTCAAGCTTCGCTGATTGTATCTCTGACCTAAGAATATGTTTTACGGCTAATTTGATGGAGTTAGGGTTTAAACGAGGCCCACACATTTGCATTTCGTTGGTATGTAACTTTAGTTCCCTTTATCTGTAGTGTTATCTCTCTCTCTCTCTCTCCCTCTCTCTCATTTTCATTGCAATTTGTTTATTTAAAAAAAAAACTGGGTCATGAGCTCTATGGAGTTTCTCACAATCTGAATTTTGTTCATCGTATCCATGTGGTGCCTTTTAATGTTTCTCAGCCCTTTATATTTCCTATAAATTGACCATTGATTTAGACTGTTGATCTGGGTCAGGGTAGAGTTTTGGGCAAGAATATTTCCTAGGTAGTTGAGTTACTCCCTCAAAAGGCACATGATGCCTGGTGGTCTTGCGGGGGGTCGTGATCCATTCATTAACTGCTTCAAGCATTTACAAAATGGTACCATTCTATTACTCCTTCATTTATTAGTTGGACTATTTTATAGAGCAAGCTTTTCTTTATTAACTACTTGATCACACTACGATGCAGTTCTTACAGGAAAGGTAAGATAATTGCTTAATTCTTTTATTTACCAATTTTCAGAAAAATGATTTGGTTTTTTAACATATTCCAAAAGGAGCCAATGAGTTTGGGGGTTGTTTGTTTGTTTTGTATTGTTTTTAGTATCATCGTGAGCTTATGGACTTTAATATATTTGGTGTAACAATGCATCGCAGTTATTATTCTTTTATTATTCTATTTATTCTTTTACTATTCTATTATTATTCTCAAGGGGTCCCGTCGTTAGCCAGCGGGAGCCAGTGAATTGGTACCTGAGTCTTTTTAACACCAACACCACAGTCATGGGTGGATGGCTCCTGGCTTTCTGACGCAACAAGTGTCCCGCAACCATCTCAGACATTTCCTGCCCCAGTTCTGCAACCAGCCATTTCTCCAAGGAGCTCTGGTTCCTTTTACCAGGAAGTTGTCCATAGAGATCCCAATCTGGGTCGTTATTTCAGGGTAGGTCATTGTTTCTAGGTATTTACAGTGACTGAAGCTGGGAAGGACAAACATTTTTTAGAAGTTTCACCATGAGTTCATACTACTTGCAGTGCAAGTTTAGAACTACAAGGGTATGTTCACTCGGCTGATTTTGTGTTTTCGTATCTTTTCTCTCAGGCTGAAGATCTTGGTTCCTAACATTAATATAAGAATGTATTTATTTCATACATTAATACAATAATGTACTAGTATAAGAATGTACGTCAGATAGTATTGAAATTATAATACCAATGGTATTATTACTAATAATATGATTAATGAGAGTGGTTTAAGTTTTCTTGGTTGTTTTTATTTGTTTTCTAGTTCTTTTTTGTCTTTGGGGTATTTCCCTGTAATTTGCTGAGTTTTAAAGTCACTTATGTGTGGTTAAGTCACCAAGTCATTACACAATTAGGTTCATTTGTTTCACTTTGCTTTTGATTTTAAAGTAACTTTTCATTTTCATTTTGACTTTTTATAATTATAAAAGAAATGTACATGATTCCCCAGTCAGATCTACAAAACAAGATATTTTCAGAGATCAGTATTTTTAACTGTGTCATCTGCTCTTCTTAGGCTGCTTTTCATTATCTGGAAAAGCTGAGATTATCTTCTTCTGAAGGATAGAAATAGTGCTAAGTGTCATTCAGCCTGTTATAAATGATGGGATAGTTCTTTTCCTGTGAAAAGAAAAAGGAAAAATATTCCACCCTGCACCTCAGAACCACTTTTGTTTCCCTAACAAGGGCCTGCCTGTCAGCTTCCCCGTTTCAAAGCCCCGCTGCCCAGCCTGGAGGAGAACACAGTGCCACCCCGGTGGCCGAAGTCAATTCCATGTCAAGGTTTTTCCATTTGCATGCAGTTTCCTTTAGACAGGAACGCTTTTCAGAAAGTCTTTATTCTCTTTGGGATTTTTCCCCTTGTAATGCTTTTTTAATGAATGTGTCATCGCAAACTCGGCCATGTCTGTAACTTCCTTCCGTAGATACACAGACAGAACGCACTCAGCCTCGAAGAGCGAACTTGCACATTGTCCTGGAGGACTGGCACGACCCCGGCTTGCAGCCTTGACCTCGTCACTGAGTGCCCTCCTCTCTCTCGCTTCATTGCTGGTTGTCTCTCAGTTCCGCTGGTCCCACCAGTCGGGGTCCCAGGGATCCAGCCCCTGAGGTCTCTTTCCTACCTTGCCCCATTCCTCTGCTGCCATCTTTCATGATGGATGATAGCAGACGCTTAGGTCCCTGCCACCAGTCTTTCCACTCCAATAGAGTCACCAAAACAATCTTTCTAGGAAATCACAGATGTGCTAGTCTTACACCCTTGCTTACAAATTGCTGATAGCTACCCCTCAATCAAGGAACAAAATCCAAGATCCTTAGCATGGTATTAGCACCTGCGATAATATTGTCCCAACCTCATGTTTTGCTAGTCCACAGAGCTCCCCTCTCTGCTTTTCCCACTTCATGTTTTCAGAGCCTGTCATGCATTTTTATCCCTTATATCGTTTCCCTACCGGGAATGTTCTTCCTCCACATCTCCTCCACCTAACCAACTCCTATGCATCCTACAGCACCCATTTAGTTTAAGAGTCACCTGTCCTGTGGATTTCTTCTCCCCAGTTCCCACCCATACTGCTCCTCCCCTCTCCCCATGCTTGTGTTACCTTGCTGTCAGGCTTTGTTTTCATATTTACCTTTCACTGCAGGGAAGCATTCATCTACCCGCTTTTTACTTTGAATCATTAATAAGCCAATGAATTAGATAACCTCTAGGACATGGACAAATTCCTATCAACACCCAGGCCACCAAAACTGACTTAAGAAAAAACAGAATATCTAAACAGACCTTGTTATAAGGTAAGAGATTAAATCAGCAATCAAAACCCCTCAGTAAAGAAAAGCTGGGGACCAAATGCCTTCGCTGGTGAATTCTACAAATATTTAAAGGATAATTAACACCAATTCTTCCAAAAGTCTTCTAATAAATAGAAGAGGAGGGAACACTTCCTAATTCATTTTATGAGGGCAGCATTACTGAGATATGAAAGCCAGACAAAGACAAGAAAACTTATACGCCCACTTATAAGGGTGGGAATGCCTGGACCTCCCCCACCTATGCCCTTTGCACCTATCGCAATGCCCAGCACACAGCAAAAATCAATAGACGCTTCTTCGTTCATGAACCATTGAAAGGATAAACACAGATGTGTCTGAACTGGAGGAGCTTGTCTAATTTCAAAGAGCTTGAATCTTGAGATAGTTTAAAATGTTTATAAAAATCAATCAGGAAGATCTCTTAAGGGACAGGGAGGAGAAGCCGGGAGGAAGAAGGAATGGTGGCTTAGCTTGTCGTTGTGGCTATAAAACTCCTGGATTAATTACCCAGAGTCTTCACTGATTATCTTTGTTACAATTTAACTATATAATGTATGCCATCATTTTCCAAGCAAGAATTTTGTTTTTTTGTGATGTTTTTCCAGAACCTTAGAATGGTCGTTAGGTGTAAACCAACATGCTTTCTGCCTTTCATGCTGCTGTAACATCGATCACTGACACATACCGTGATTTCCACGTTTGTCAAGAGCATTTTCATCTTCTCTTCAGCCACTACGAGAAAAGAAGTGCCGTGGAGCTTCCTTGGCAGGTTGATCGCAAACGGATCAGGATTTCATCAGAAATACAGCAATACTCGTGTCCACAGGTTTACCTCATAAATACACAAGTGACATTTTTGGAACTTTGATTTTAGGTTCTGGCACACAAAAGAGTCATTTTTCCCTCGCTGAGGTTTTAGAAAAATCAGTTTGAAAGGCCTGGCCACTTGATCATTATTCTTACATCCCTCAGGAAGTAAGTCTGTCGTGTTTAGACGTCGCTGTGATTTCTGTCCTCCAAACTCCCTCAGGGAAGGAGCTGGGGCTTAGCAGAGCTCAAGTTTCATTTACAGAGGTAACGATTTGTCCTCTTTCTTGCAGGAGTGGCCGACAAGAGGAGAGGAGAGCATCAGAGCATTCCCTGTATATTTCTAGAGCACAGTAGAGAACAATATAGAAGAAGTAGTTTCTCAACAGCTGAATTACCCTCTAGGAAGAGTCTTGGTTTTAGTCAGGCAGATACATCCATGAGGTCCTTGGGCTGGGGTTGGAAACAAATGGAGGGATAAATGGCAGCTATTTGTTATTTTTGTTGTTGTATGGGTTTGTTTTTTGCAGAGTATAGAATATCAATGTAGGGTGGGAGTGGAATTACTAAGATGTTAGAAGCTATAAGGAGAGGAGGAGAGGAAAGTGAGATAGGTTTCAGCACTGAGGTCCTATGGGTAGGAATGGTGGAAAATCTTAAGTTTTTCCTTTTTCTTATGCTACTCCCTCCCCAGTGTTCCCATAACAACTCCAGTAAAAGACTCATTTCTCATTAACAGAGTGCACAGTTAGCCCCCCCTTCTTTTCTTAAAGATTGAACCTCAGTGCTAAATTGGCTTTAAGATAGGCACACAATGAGGACAGAGGTTTCCATTAGGATTGGTCATATTTAAACCATAAGTATAATGATCATTGTACCAGTTAGAAGGCTTTTCATCGCAAGAAACAGAGCCCCAACTTGAAATGATGTGGCTCACAGCAGGGATTTGTTAATTCATATGAATGAAACTAGGTCAAAGCAGTTTCAGGAACAGCTTGATCAGGCTTCTGACTCCATTTCTCTGCAACTGTCTCAATTCTGCCTACTTTCAGACTCACTTCTATCACAAAAGTGACAAAATGGCTGGATCGGTTCCATACATTACACTTTCTTGAAGAAAAAAGAGGGCTTCCTTATCTCAACCACCAAACAAAATTCTGAGTTTCACACTGATTGAACCAACTTGGATCGCATGCCCACATCTGAACCAATCATCATGGCCAAGAGAACTCATTTAACGTGGGGTTGGGTGCCCATCTCTGAAACAATCATGCACAATAGTAGGCTTTTCTTTCTTTTTCCCCAGCTTCATGGAGATGTAATTAACATATGACATAGTGTAAGTTTAAGGCGTGCAGTGTGATGATTCGATACATGGATATATTGTGAAATGTTTACCACAATAAGATTAGTTAACACACCCTCCACCTGACATAATTACGATTTTGTTGTTATGGTGAAAACCTTAGAGCTCGACTCTCATAATATCTTTCAAGTATAAAATACAATATTGGTAACTATAGTCACCATGTTGTCCCTTAGATCCCTGGAACTTGTTCACCATATAACCAAAAGTTTGTGCCATTTCACCATCATCTCCCATTTCCCTCCTCCTCCTGCTCTCTGGTAACCATCATTCCACAGAATAAGATTTTCTGATTGGTTTAGGCCAGCTGTGGGGAGGGGCTTACCTCTGGAGCTGGGAATAGAGTCACTATTCCCTAAATTACATGACTATCAGACTTTGGGGATAGAGCCAATATCCTTAAAAATCCTATGCCCACACCTTCAGGGAGCAGATGCAAGGACACCACTGAGAGATGAATGGTGTCTCCCTGAATGAGATTTCCTTTTGAGATTTAAAGAGTGCTCTCACTTTAGCCTTTGACCCTCTAACACTGTATTCTATCACTCTGCCACTTTTCCAGTGAGCGTGGATGTGCTCACAGCTTTTCTTTGCTGGATATACTTTGTCAGGGGCTCCAAGCGCTACCAAAAAGCTGCATGGACTTGAACATTATTTGGAAACAGCGTGGGCGTTCTGCACACACTTAACACTATGCATCTAGCCACCTGATCACCTCCACTGCTTTTGTCAGCAGAATGGCACAACGGTTAGGAATTCGGACTCTGGAGTTGGACTGCCTGACTGTGCACAGTGGTTCTGCCACACGCCGGCTCTGGCCTCGGAGGATGAACTTAATCTTTCCGAGCCTTGGTTTCCTTATCTGCAAGATGGGAAGCACACCCACCATGGAGCGGCCATCAGGGCCAAAGGCAATGATGATATATACACAGGAAATGTCCCATGAATGGGACGAAGATGAGGGTGATGATGGTAAGTGACTGGGCTTAGCTTTCAGTGGGTCCTTGCCAGCTAAATGGAGCCTGACGCTACAAAATGTGACATTCTCCGTGGTTCAGGTAACAAAATCTAAAGGTTACTTTTCCTACGCATCTGCTTTTTGTTTGGCAAGAATTTATAGAACCACAAACAATGAAATCCAAGGGACACTAAAAGCTGAAGTTGGCATTTATGTAACACTATTATTATAAAAATAAAATTGAAAAAGAGAAATGTAGGCCAAGTGGTTGAAAAGTGATTGCCACACTTGAGGTATTAACATATTAATACTGATATTAAAGAGTTCCTTCCTGACGGGTAGTATCAACCCTGTTTCACAGACAGGAAGCATCACCTTCAGGAGGGAACAGTAAGTGGTCACCAAACAGGAAGATACCAGGAGTCCTATATTTGATTGAAAACAGCCACTAAGCCCTGGCCAAGTAGCTCAGTTGGTTGGAGCATCATCCCTGACACGCCAAGGTTGTGAGTTCAATCTCTGGTCAGAGCACGTACAAGAATCAACCGGTGAATCCATAAATAAGTGGGACAACAAATTGATCTCTTTCTCTTTCGCGTTCTCTCAAAATCAATAAATAAAATTGTTTTAAAGCCTCCAGTTTACTGTGAAGCAACATCTCTGTCCTTTCCTTTTCAGACAGAAACCCCACTTCTAAAAACTCTGGTCTACCTACACTAGAGTCCTCTTTTCTCTTTTTTCCTCCCCTCATTGAAATAGTTGCTCGTGAAATACCGCTGTTTGTAGAAGACACATTTCAGAAATGAAAGCAAGACCCTGAAGCGACATCCGCACCCCCAGGGGCATTGTAGCATTATTTACAGTCTCGAGAGAAGGAAACAACCTAAGCGCCTATGGACCGAGGTGTGAAAACAGAAGATGGGAGGCGCTCTGGGATGTACACAATGGAATATTCCCCGCCGTGCAAAAGAAGGAAACCCTGCCTTTTGCGACAACACGGATGTTGCAACTTTAAAGGCATTATACTGAGTGAAATAAGTCAGACAGAGACAGAGAAGTACGACACAGTGTCACTTATATGCGGAGCTAAAAAAAAAAAAGAGTCAAATTTGTAGACACGGAGAGTAGAAAAGTGGTGTCTAGCACTGGGGACAGCAGGAGAAATAGGGTGAGGTTGGTAAAAGCGAACACATTTTCAGCTATAAGATGAATAAGGTCTGAGGATCTGATGCAAAACATAATGATTATAGTTGATAACACTGTATTGTATAATTGACATTTGCTAAGAGAACTTAAGTGTTCTCACCAAATACGTCTATAACTCTATCTATATATATATGTGAGGTGATGGATGTGTTCATTTACTAGGTGGGAGGAATCTTTCACAATGTATACATATGTCAAATCACCATGATGTACATTTTAAATATCTTACAATTTTACTTGTCAATTATGCCTCAATAAACCTGGAGGACAAAGAAAAAAAACAAAGACGGTGGCACATCCCACACCTCACTCAGCTTTTGTTATATCACAGAGCTTCGGTGTTCGTGTCATTACAGAAACATCAGCTTCAAGGAGAGAAATCAGGTCTCCAAAATCTCCAGAGGATGCAGACGCTTAGAGCACTGATGCTCAAGATTTGGAAGCTGCTAGAGTCCTCTGGGCAGGCAGGTGGAAGTAAGAGCAACTGGTTTAAAATGCAGATGTTTGGGCCCAATCCCAGAGACCCTAACTCGGAATGTCGGCGGGGGGTGGGGCGTGGGAATCTGCACTCACACTGGCTCCTTGGATGACTCTGAAGTAGGGATGGTTTGGGTCATTCAGGGACCTGGCCTGGAGGCCCAGAGGACTGGACCCCTACCATCGAAGACACACACAACAGACACTCAACAGATTTATTTTGCGGGGGTACGTGACAGGGTCTGCATAATGGACTGCATGTTTATGTCCCCTGAAAATTCATATCCTGTCTTAGCTGTCACCTCTTATCACCTGGACAATTGTAACAACTTCCGTTCTGTCACCTTACCGTCCCTCTGTTTTCACTGTTGCCTTGTTTCAATCCAGCTTCCATCCTGGGGCTGGCAAGGTATTTAAGATATGAGAATCTAATCACCCACTCCCAGTTTGAGAACTCCCCCATGACTGAAGAAAGAGTTATACTTCCTCGACTTAGTACCCAAGCATTTCAGAGCCTTTAAGGACCCAAATTTCCTACTATCTCTTTGCTGTGTTAAAAGATGCTTTCACTGCAAGTGGTAGCAAATGCAACCCAACCTGCTGTAAGCACTAAAGAAAAAGTATTGGTTTATATAAATGGAGAGTCAAGCAAGAATGTGGGCTTCAGGCACAGCTTGATCCAGGAGTTCACGCTATCACCAGGGCTCAGCTCCGCTTTTCTTTTTTTGCAGTTCTGCCTTCCTTTGTTGGTTTTATCAGTCTTTGAACAACTTTCTACCTGGCAGGAACATGATCCCCAAGATCCATGCCTTGTATCCACAATCTTTTAACCAGAACAAGAGAGAACAGGCTTCTGTTCCAACAAGGAGCTCTGAAATTCACCCCAGTTGAACCTGCTGAGATCTCATGCCCACTGCTAGCCATATGAATCCACTCAGGGGTTATCATAATTCTTGCCATCAGAGCCTTTATTGCACTGAACTGCAATCTTGGTTTTCTCACTGGCTTCCGATAGATGGTGGTCATATTATACCTCTCTGTAGAGTAGGTGCTTCATGAATGTGAACTGGATTTTTAAAACACATGGTTGGCTGTCCCCTTTTCTCACAAACTCTGGCATTAGCCCAACCCAGGTCTCAGCCATGTATGGGCTGGGGTGGGGGCAGTTCTTGGTAATAAGTAAATCTCACATTTTACTTCCTCTGCCTCCCATTGGCTTCATAGGATCTCAGCTCTTACAGCACCCTCTGCAGCCAAGAGTTCATGCCTGTCTCTGAGGCTGTCTTCAGGTGAGTTTACAAAATCGCTGTATATTCCCTATGGACTGGTGGGTCTTGCTGTCTTTACGAGTTCTGCGTCTTGTGGGGTTCGGTCCCGTAGGCTCCCTCATTGCATCTCTGTGGACATCCTCGACCTCTCGAAGTGGCAGAGTTGAGGACACACACACCCCTGGTGGCTGGCGGGTCCTGTGGCAGTGCTGCTTGGGCCGCAGTGTGTCACACGGGTCCCTGTGGAGACCCCCTCAGTTTTTCCTTGTTCTTTCCCTTCCCTGGGCCCAGGTTCTAGTCCATGCACAGGGCAGAAGTCAAAGACCAGAGCTGGTCATCACACGCTACTTGGAATCACTTCTGCCCCCTGGGCCCAAGACATGGCACTTGAGTCAAGAGTGTCCTGCCGGAAGCCTGCCCCTCTGTCCCTTGTGCCCAGAGACTCCTGGCTGCGCACAGAGGCTGCCTCACTGTTTCTCTGACTGGCCTGGAAGCGTCTGGACCTCTGCAGGGGGCACGGCTGAGGCCTTGGCCATGAGGACTACACTCACAAGGATGCCTTGGTCGTGTCTGACACTTTCTGGGTAGTCACTAATTGTCTGTGTGACCTTGAACCCAGGGACTCTGTTCCCTTAACTCTTTTTTAACGAGAGAGTTAAACACAAATAAGTTCCTTGCTGACTTTCAATCTAGGGCTCTAGTGAGGACTTTGGGTGGGGGCGCGGAGGGAGAAGGGTAGAACAGAGAGAAGGAACAGCGCTGTGCTGGAGGCAGTTTCTGTCAGTTTTTGCGAGAACCATTTTTGCGCTCATTCTCCCCAACTCCAAATTCTATGACATTGCCTCGATCGCTCGCGACTGTAATTGGCCGTGATGGAAGTATTCGCATCGTGGATACTCGCAGTTGCTAAATCAGAGCTCTCTCTTTTTTTTTTTTAAGAACGAATTGCTAAACATTTACCATCATTTCACTGGCTAACATTTACTGAGCCCCTACTGTGTGCTAGGCGCTTTACATAGATGATCTCTCTATCCCCCGTAGCTTCTACGGTCACGTGACAAACTTCGTGAGGCGCAAAGAGATGCAGCAACTTGCCCGACGTTACCCAGCATTTAGGAGATGGAGCTGATACTCAAATCCAGGACTGATGGAATCCAAACTCCATGATTTCTATCTGCTACCACTCTTACCTCTCTGAATCTGGAAAGCCCAGGGTGGTTAAGAAACCACAAATATAGCTGGATCACAGCCCTGAAAAGTACCCCAGGGATAGAGGGGTGTTGGTTCGTAGAAATGCGAGTTCTTGTTTCTCTGCCCAACAAAAGCCTTATGATACTCTCAGCTTCCCTTATGATTTCCCAGCTCACACCATCAACACTGAATCGTCCTGGACTCCACTTTTTCCGTTCCACTCTCCTGGTGGCTTTGTATAACATGAACTCACGACAAAATTATTTAGTGTCTTTGCCAAATGTCACTTTACGACATTGCTTTGGGTATTGAAGGTCAATAACATCATAAACTCACCACTGTGCTAAGCTGATGGATATACGTATTATGAGCCAATCAGAGGATAGTCTCAGGCTGTTTGATGGTTGGTTAGACCCTGTGTTTCCGACATAGACATTGCTATGATGGAAGGTTCCACATAAGCTAATTTAGGAGGGATAGATGCAATTCACTGCAAGGACACCGCCTCCTCGGATCGTGATGGTTTACCTCTCCAAAGACCTTCCTTCTCTCTCCTTCACCCCAAGAGGAAATAGCTCTCAACTGGGTCTGTAAAAGCAACCCAGCAGAAACAAATGATAAGGTCCATTATCAAAGACATTTTGACTAAAAGCCATATGCCCTTATTGAGATAAATTGAGCACCCAGAAAAATGATTTTCTTAATGGTCTCTGTAATGTTAAGGCAACTCCTGCCCCTGCCACTTACTCAAGACTGAACCGAGCGGAGCTTATTGGTTTTCCTGTGACCACAAGGATGCCCTTCTCACACCTCTTACACAATGGACTTTTAATCGGCGGCAGACGTTCAGTGACTTTCTGGCAGAAATGGCTCAGTAATAAGCCAGGCTCTCTCCGGAAGGGTCTCTCTGGACCCTCACTGGTCATACAATTGAGCGACCTGAATTTTCCTTGTAGCCT
Source organism: Mormoops blainvillei (assembly GCA_004026545.1). NCBI lineage: Eukaryota > Metazoa > Chordata > Mammalia > Chiroptera > Mormoopidae > Mormoops > Mormoops blainvillei. Next base: position 61,436 of record PVJD01008844.1, read on the forward strand.
GACTTCCTACCCCTTCAATTACTTTCCATTAAGCCCAGTGAGCTCAGTTAAGCACATGTGGGTAGAAATTCACACCCCCTAGATTCTCTCCGACCAATGCCGCTGGAAGCCTCATTTGCAGCTTTCGATCTTTGGCTCAGAGCGGTTTGGCGAGAAGCCGTCTCTGGCTCCTTGGTAACCAGCATGCAAACACAGGAGGAGGATTTCGGCTTGAGAGATGCATGTGCGACTTGTAGCTGAGAAGAGCTGTACGCACACTATGGTTAAGAAGTAAATACCAGGAATCTCGAAGAGTTTTGTCCTTGACTGGCTGTGGGGATTTAGTCAACTTACTCCCATTCGTATCTGGACCTCAAATTTCCTGTGAAATGTGGGGCACGGGCTTACCCAGAGGGGTGGGAGAATCGAGTGACTTTGGGGGTGAGGCAGGTGAAGTAAATGATCTCAGAACGTGGACTAAGACTCTAGGGAAACCAGAGAGTGTATGTCTCACCTAAAAGAAAACCAGCAACTACATCAGTGATAACGCCGAGTAATAGCAATACCAGTTAACACCGCTGAAGGCGTGTCATTCCAGGCCCTATCTTCAACACTGTACGTGCACTAACTCTTGGGCTTTTCGTAGCACTCCCATGACGGGGGTTCGAGCCCCACTTGACAAATGAAACAGCTGAAGCACCGAGATGCTCAGGACCTTGCCCAGAGCCACACAGCTGAGAAGTGCAAAACAAAATCCTCTGTGGGTCAGATCTGGGAAACATGTGGCCGGTTTCCAACCTCTGGGTTGGGGGGGTCTCTAAAATCCTTCCAGCCCTCACGATCTGAATCTCTATGGAAAGCAGAATCTGCTCGTAATAACTGCTCAGTAAAGGTTTATCGAGTCAATATCCTGGGGTCCAATTTTAGGTAACAGGTAGTGTTAGTTGAGTAGTTATTTGCCAGACTCTATGCTAAGCATCTAAGGTATTCATCCACGTTGGCAGAACTGAATGGTTACAGGCCGATGGTTCACAAAGCCCGTTTACTCTCTGGCCTTTAAAGATAACGTTTGCCGAGCCCTAGACTAGAAACAGCAAGGGGCAGGGAAGTGGAAGGACCAGCAGAAAGCACTGGAGACGGCAAGGCCCGTGCAGGCCCTAGCCGGTCAGGGGAGATTAGCAACGGCATGTTTAATGGGTGGGTAGATAAAAGGGAAGGGAGTTCAAAATGTGACCAAAGACGCAGCCCAGGCCAAAAAATAAAATATCTTCAGATGTGGCGCGGCTTCTCCAGGCAGCAAACGGCATTATTAAAAGGCAAGGGGTTGGATCACATCCTGGGCTGATTTTGAAGGGGACGCTTGTTATTCACTCAGCTAATCAATGCTTTATTCACCAGGAGAAGCAGCCCAGCAATGGAACGTGCTGGAGTTCAAGGGAGGGAAGCTGGATTTCAGATGGGGAAGGCCTTTCTTCCACTCACTCCTTCCTTCCCTCATCCATTTAGCAAACATCCACTCAGTGTCAGGCATCAGGCCTATACCTCTGAATGAGGAATGATGTGGGAGCATAGAATGTTAAGAAGACAGAGCATATGGAAAAATGAGAAGGGTATAGAGAAGGGAGAAAAGGACATGAGAAAGAGAGGAAAACGCAAGCAGCCTGGCCAGTGCAGCTCAGTGGATTGAGCATCAGCCCACTAACTAAAAGGTCACAGGTTCGATTCCCAGTCAGGGCACATGCCTGGGTTGTGGGCTGGGCCCCCACTTGGGGACGTGCGAGAGGCAACTGTATCTACCACACATCCATGTTTCTCTCCCTCTTTCTCCCCCTCTCTCTCCAAAAATAAATAAATAAAAATCTGAAAAACACACACACACAAGCAGAAGAAAGGAAAATTGGCAGCAAGGGAGACATACAGAGATACAGAAATAGAGGAGAAAGAAAGGTAACAGAGAAAGTCGGAAAATGAAGAGGATACATGAAGGCTTGCGCTGTGAGCTTCATAATACATAATGACCTTCCCTTGTTTCCCTTTGCAACGCTGGTCAGGCACCGTTCATGGATCTTAAGCGGTTCTAAGTCCTGAAGCGTTCAAAGGCCACTGACTATGCGGTTCTAACTGGAGGAAATTCAGCCCTGGCTTGTCACTGGGAGCGCAGACTACCCAGTGCCGGACGGGGAACTAAACTTGGACTGAGAGCCAGCTCCTAAACAGACAGTTTCCCAACATAGGTGCTCAGCAGAATAATGAAAAGAGCTGAACAGTCTGAGGGGGTGAGACTTACAGTCGGATAACAGGGTAAAGGACTACAGCGTCACAGACTTTTGGAGTGAGAGGCAGCCAACTGATGATGACAACGATATGGGACGATGATAATAAAGCAGCAAACTAACATACCTATCAGTTTAAACACGTTCCAGGCATGATGCTAGTTGTTTGATCAACTTCATCTCTGAATCCACCTAACAGCTCTACAAGAAGCGTTTCTGTTGTCCTCATTTTTCAGAGAAAAATACTGAGGCTCTGAAAAGCAAAGCCACTCACCAAGGTCAAAGTTAGGTGGGGCTGAGATCTGAACCCATCTCTCTGAGCCCAGAGCACATGTGAAGAGCCATTAAGCTACTGGTTTTCTTATTATGGACCCGGGACCTTCAGCATCAGAATCGCCCCAGGCAGTGGCCGTTTAAGATGCAGACCCCTGGGCCCCACCCAGATGCACTGAACCCGAATGTCTGGAGGAAGATAGTCCCAGCTCTGTATTCCGAGCCAGATTGCCCCAGACAATTTCCCTGCCTTGGCTGAGGCTTGTGAATCACCATATATACGATACTCCGGTTCCAATCCAGTTCTCAAACTGTGATTCATAAACGGCTTCCCGGAGTTCACGACCTGCTGATAAACTGGAGTGCCGTGCAACGCACGTTCACTCCCTCTCCTTATCCCTTCAGGGCAGTGTGTAACTTTCCGCCCCATTGACTTTGAACTAGGCCATTTGACTTACTTCACCCAGTGGAATGTGAACAGATAGGATGTGATAGAACCTTGATAGAACCATGTTTGCACAGTGTGCTTTGTCTCTTGAGCCTCTGCCATCAACACAAAAATGAAAGAGCAGCTGTCCCTTCAGAATCAGACGCATGAGGCAGAGCTGAACTGTCCCAAAACCCAGACCCAAGCATAGCCAGCCTGTAAGCTGAAATGGAAACATCAGATCTGACCATAAACACATCAGCAAGAAAAATGGGTGCTCGTTGTCAGCTATTGAGTTGAGGGATGATTTGTTATGCAGCATAATTTCAACTATCGCTGATTCATACACCTAAAATAGATATCCTATATTATGCGTCCATTTTTATATGGTGGGCCCACTTTTCTGGAGAGAGGGTAGAGAGAACTTTCAGCAAATTTTGAAAAGACCAGGGACCCCAGAAGTATTAAGAGCCACAGATCTACTTGAAAATCCTCCCCATTCTCAGTGGAACCGCAGGTTCCAGGACTGACTTGAGTTGAATGAGTTTTCACTGTCCCTCCCTGTCTCTTCTAATGCAAATGTTTATTTAAGCCTTAAATTTTAAGAGGTCCAGCCGAATACGCTACAGCAGTTCTGAGAGGGCAGTCTGAGCGATGGCCTTAGGCCTTACTTTCAAGTGTTTAAACTCTTAAAATTATCACAAGATACAAGAAAAAAAAAAAAGGAAAGAAAGAAAGAAATGGGAAGAAGAATTATTAAAGTTTGGAGACATTTTATAAGATTTTCCCCTTCTTGAGTCTTATAACTTGCCTGTTTATCTCTCCAGTGGAAAGACATTTATCTGTACCTCTGAAATAAGTATAAGCAGCTCAGTCAATGCTTTGCCAGAAACATGAAAAATTAAAAATATTACATTGGGTTGGCTTCTATATAAAGAAATATGTACAGAATCTACAATCAACACCTCAATCATGAAAATTATATTAACATGTCACAGGACATTAATATTTTCAAGACCATTGGGCAATAGCTCTAGAAATTTGTGAATATACAATTTATGTTTTTGTTTTGACCTGAAGGTTGTGAAATAACAGCCCCAAGGACACTTGGTGAAAGGGGCAAGGCCCCCTGGAGGGTGGGAAATGACCCAGCCAAGGTTTCATTTGTTTGACGTCACTGCTCATATATTATCCAAGTTGGAGTCCAAGCAAGCCAATCTGTTAGCAATCCATTTTCCTGTGCTGGCCTCATCCCCTGGGCTGCTATTGGTGGAGTATTTCAACATGGATGGATGGGTTCTGCCCGGTCAGGGAGACGCAGCTGAACTTGAACGGAGGCCAGCTGGCAGGATTTCTGATTGCCAAAATGACCTGCTGCTTTCAAGGAGAGCGGAATTCAAATGGTGATTAGTGAAGTGACCAGGAGGAGAGTGAGAAAGGGCACAGGCATTTGCATGCCAGGACCGAGGGCCACACCGGAACTGGAGGAGGGGTCCTCCCTGCCCTGCGGTACGGCAGGAACTGGAAGGGCTTCTTCTCCCCTCTGCCTCCCAATCAGCAACAGTCACGCTTTCTGTCTTTTTGTGTTTTGTTACATTTTTTGTTCGGTTATGTAGTCAGCCTAGGTTTTGGATCTCAGATTTGCTGTGCATTATAAGGGCATTACCTAACTTCTCTGTGATTCTGTAATCTTACTGCATAACGAGGACAACATGCCTTGAAAGTTAAACGAGCTGGTAAGATGGGCAGTGCGGTGCAGAAGTTAAAAGCATAGGCTGGGTTTGAATCCCAGCTCCACCACTCACATGCTGTGCAGTCTAGAGCAAGTTATGTAACCTCTCTGTGCTTCTGTTTCCTCATATATGAAATGAACACGATAATGGTTTCTTACCTCGAAGGGTTATCTTGATGTTACTACAGTCAGCACTTCTGGGCTTAAGCCTAGGACCTTAGGAGTTTATAATAAGCTCCCAGGTGGCTCTGCAAGGAGGTAGGAGCACAGGGCATCTCTATGGGAAAATTGTCTGTGCCTCCTTGGATAACCGACTTCCCTTCTCTCAGCCTCAGTTGCTGCATCTCTAAAATGGAATGATGAGACTGAGTGGTCTCTGAATTGCCCCTTTAAAACTTTGTGATTTTTGTGGGCACATACACTAACCTAGAAGACGGTGCTTCATGCCTATGAGCCTTTGCACACGCTGTTCCTTCTGCCTGGAGAAGCCGCCCTCCCTCTGTCCACTGGAAGGTGAATGTCCACTCATCTTCCACACCTGAGCCCTCAGGTTGTTTCTTTGGCAAACCCTCTGGCTCGTCCATGCAGAGATGATGAAGCCTGGCCCTGGTCTCTCTACTCTTTCTTAGGCGTTGGCTCTTGTTATACTCACCTCCTTGTGTTAAACACATGGGATGCACACAGAGTCGGTTCAGCCTCCTGCAGTCTCGCGGTCAGCAAACCAGGGAGTTTCTTCAGGTGGGTTTCCCTCAACAAACATAAGGTGGCCCTCTCTGGAGGTAGGCGCCGCGAAACAAGCAGGAGGGATGGGCGGATGGTCCAGGCGCTGCGCAAAGTGAGGAGGGGCGTGGAGGGGACCATGGGGAGGAGGCCTGCTCCTCTAGCTTGGAGACGAGCACCACAAGCTCTGATTGTATTCTGGCTTAGGGTGGAGTTTAAAGGAAGGGTCCAATGAGTATTTGTAGAATGATGGAGGGGACAGGTGAATAGATGGAAAGATGGAAAGACATGGGTAGATGGATGGGAAAGGATGAGATGAACTTGGGTGGATGGATGGATGGATGGATGAACGGACGGACGGATGGATGGATGGGCGTGTGAATGAATAATCATGGAGTCAAGATGAAAAGCCAGATACACGCAGCTATCAAGGCACAGGGACAATAGGGAGTTAGGAAACCAAGACGCAAATGAAAGAGAGTGTACCTTGGCCTGGAGAGAGCAATTAAGAAAAGCAAGTTAGCTGGTGTCGGCCTCATGGGTGAGGATTTGGGGTGTCACCCTGGGTCTGTGGGATGAGTGCATGGTCTAGGGTTTCCTGTAGCTGGGCTGTGCAATGGAGCTGGAGTGTGTTTGGAAGTTGCCAGTTCCAAGCACCGAGGTGACAGCAGAAGGAGAAGACACAGCCTTCGAAAACCATGTTTTCTCTGCGGAGGATACTCCTCCCCTGCCCTTACCCTCTACCTTTCCGATCCCGGCATCAACCCTAAAGGGTCTGGACCTTTCTCTCGCCTTGAAGTGTCTTGGTTCCTTATGCAATGACATCCAGGGAGCGACCCCTCCATGTTCCCCAGCCGTGACAGCCCTTGTTCTGCACTGACTTAACTCATTCCATCACAATAATCAGTTTATGGACGAAAGTGCTCACAGCACACGAAGGTGAAGGAACAATATAAACAATATGTCATGAAAGACATATTATCGCAATACGGACTGCAATGCATTTCTGACGCGGACCCCCCAGAGCTGGTGCGGACCCCGGGCTCGGAGCACAGCCCCAACAACACGGCCCTGACTTCAGATGCCACCTGCAAGGTCAGTGGTGCCCTGGCCCCCCACGCTTCTGACCAACTGACTACCAAAGTGGGGGTTCCCACCACCTCCCTCAGGTTTGATAATTCACTAGAATAACTCACAGAACTCAGGAAAGTGCTATGCTTATGACTACAGTTTTCTTAAACAAAATACAAATCTGGACCAATCAATTGAAGAGCCACATAGGATGTTATGGGTTGAATTGTACGCCCCCAAAATCCATGTTGGAGCTCTCACCCCCAATACCTCGGGATGTAACTATACTTGGAGACAGGGCCTTTAAAGAGGTGATTAAGTTTAAATAAGGGCCCCAGGGCAGGCCCTCATCCGGCCTGACCAGTATCTTCATTTAAAGAGGGACTTTGGCACAGAGGACAGACCATGTGAGGACACCGGGAGAAGACGCCATCTGTAAATCAAGGAGCGTCGACTCGGGAGAAACCCAACGCACTGCTGCCTTATCTGGGACTGCCA
>PVJD01008845.1:0-68376 GCA_004026545.1 Mormoops blainvillei
TACCTTACTCTTACTATTTCTCTTCCATCTATCCTAGCAAAAGCATTCTTCCTCCCTTAAGCCAGCTCACATTCTTCTTCCCCCTCTTATAGTAGTCTTATTTCCTTTCCACCTTTATAAGTTGTGGCTAGTTGGGTGAGGGTATCATGGTTATTGCTTTCCTTCTTTAAAAGTATTCTCATTTGTTCACTACTTGTTAGTACTACAAATCCCATAGGGTACTCTCTGTCTTACTCCATTTTGCCTTCCCGTTCCCTTCATCAGTTGAGTTAGGACGTTTTTGTTTTTGTTTTTAATTTTCCCTTTCTTAACCCCAGTTCTATTCCTTACTCTTATTTGTTTTCCTCCCCTAAACTCTGAAAATCACTTTTCTTTACTGTAGATATCTCATGCTCACTTTTTTGTATAATATTTTTATTCCTTTTCAACCATTATTAACCTTCACTCAGCTGTCATTGTTATTGAACCTGCTGTGGTTTTTGTGCAATTCTGTTCCCCTTGGCTCAATGCCATTTTAATTTTACCTCAAACCTCATAGTATACACTACCCTTTTCTTACTCCATTTATGCCAGTGCCCTTCCCAGTTTTACTTATGTTTTAAATTTTATTCTGTGCCTTCCTTCTCCTCATTTCTAGTCTCTATTCTTATTAATTCTCTTGCCACTTCCCATTCAAAATCATTTTTCCCACTTTTAGTCATTTCATTTTCCCTTTCCCTTATCATATAATATTCTTAACCCCTCTCCAAATTTATTAGCCTTTGCTCAATTACTGTTGGGACTGCTTATATGGTAGGGATTTTTTTCTTTTGCTGGCGTGAGTTTGGTTTCCTGGTAATATTGTTTTGTTTACCAACACCTGTACAATAGCATACAAGATGAAGTGGGAGTTGTGACTGCCAGTCAGGCAGCTGGAGAGGAGGATCCTCCAATGAATAAGCCAACAACGAGCAAAGACCAAATACATCAAGACAGCCCATACAAACTGAACAAAGGACAACCCTAGCGTGTCCAGATCAGGAGATCAAAGAGACTGTACCACTGAGTCCCACAGAACTTCTACCAAAGAAGTCACCCCATGAAGACAAGCAGGCAAAGAAGAGCATCCTAAGATGCAGAAACAAACAAAAAGAGTCACCAAAAATGGAGAGACAAAGAAAGAACCACCAATCAAAAAGAATGGAAGAGTCCCAAGCAAAGAGCTAAATGAAATTGAGGGAAGCAATCCTCATAGACATAGAATTTTTTAAAAATTGTTATAAGGATGCCCAGGGAACTCAGTGACAACCATAGGAACTAAGTGGGAACTACAGCAGCATGAAAAAAAAAAAGAGATAGTATGAAGAATAACCAGGAAGAAATGAAGAATACAATATCCAAAATGAAAAAAATACACTAGAAGGAATTAAAAGCAGGCTGGATGAAACAGAGGACCAAATCAGCAAGCTGGAAGACAAGGAGAAGGAAATAACCAGGAAGAGACAAAGAAATGAAAAAAAGACTAAAAAAGAATGAGGATAGTTTAATGGAACTTCAGGACAACATGAAACATAACAACATTTGCATCATTGGAATATCAGAAGGAGGGGAAAAGGAACCAGGGATAAAAAACCAGTTTGAATAATAATGACAGAAAACTTCCCTAACTTGATGAGAGAAAAAGTCACGCAAGTTTAAGAAGCACAGAGGATACCAATCAAGATGGACCCAAAGAGGCCTACTCCAAGACACATCATAATTAAAATGTCAACTGTTAAAAACAAAGAGAATCTTGAAGGCAGCAAGGGAGAAACAGCTAGAAACATACAAGGGAGCTCCAATTAGGCTACCCAAAGATTTCTCAGCAGAAACATTACAATCCAGAAGGGACTGGCAAGACACATTCCAGGTAATGAAAAACAAGGACCTACAACCAAGACTAATCTATCTAGCAAGGCTCTCATTTAAAATAGGTTGTGAAATAAAGAGTTTACAGAAAAAAGAAATCTAAAAGAGTATGTCTCCACCTACTGCAAGAGATGCTAAAGGAACTGCTATAAACAGAAGAGAGAGAAACAGAGAGAGAGAGAGAGAGAGAGAAGGAGAAACACAGGTAGGGGAAAAATGTCCATGAATAAGTAACTATCAATAATAACTCTGAATGTAAATGGATTAAATGCTCCAATCAAAAGATATAGGGTAGCTGAATGAATAACAAAATATCACACACACACACACACACACTGTCCACAAGAGAGTCGCCTCAGAGAGAAAGATCTACAGAGACTGAAAGTAAAGGGATGGAGAAAAAAAATACCAACCAAGTGGACACACAAAAAAACCTAGGTAGGAATACTTGTATTGGAGAAAGTATATTTCAAAACAAAAGCCATAAAAAGAGACAGAAGGACACTTTATAATAATTGAGGAAAGCATACATCAAGGATATATAACCCTTGTAAACTTATATGCAAACAACAAAGGAGCACCTAAATATATAAGGAAAATCTTGAAGGACTTCAACAAAGCTATAGATAACAACACACTTATAGTAGGGGGATTTAACACTCTACCTTCAACCATGGATAGATCTTCCAAACAAAAAACAACAAAGATATGGTGGCACTGAATGACGCTCTAGATCAAATGGACTTAATTGATATATACACAACTTTTCACCCCAAAGAAGCAAAATATACATTCTTTTCAAATAAATATACAGCCCATTTTCAAATGTGGAACATTTTGAAACACAGACCACATGGTGGGACACAAAACAAACCTCAACCAATTCAAGAAAATTGAAGTCATATACAGCATGAGTTCAGATCACAAGAGATTGAAACTTGAAACGAATCTCAAGGGAAAAATATATAAAATATTCAAATTCATGGTTACTTAATAGCATGCTATTAAACAATGAATGGGTTAATAATGAGATCAAAGAAGAAGTCAAAAAGTTTCTGTAAACAAATGAAAGTGAACACAAAACGGTCCAAAATGTATGGGACACAATGAAGGCAGTCCTGTGAGAGATGTTCATAGAAGTATAGGAATGCAGGCCTACCTAAAAGAGGTAGAAAAACCTCAGATAAACAGCCTAACCCTACATCTACAAGAACTAGAGGAACAAAAACAAATAAAGCCCAGAGTGAGTAGAAGGAAGGAAATAATCAAGATCAGGGTAGAATTAAATGACATAGAGACTAAAAGAACAATTCAAAGAATCAATAAGTCCAGGAGCTGATTCTTTGAAAATATAAATGAAATCAACAAGCCTTTAACCAGACTCATCAAGAAAAAAAGAGAGAAGACCCAAATAAATAAAATCGGAAACAAAAGAGGAGAATTTACAACTGAGACCAAAGAAATACAAAGGATTGTCAGAGATTACTATGAACAAATATATGCCAATAAATTGAAAACCTGAGCAAAATGGACAAATTTCTAGAAACATATGACCTTTCAAAACTGAGTCAAAAAGAAGCAAAAAGGCTGAATAGAATAATAACACCTAGTGAAATTGAAGCAGTAATAAAAAAAAAAAAAACCTCCAGGCACACAAAAGCCCTATGCCAAATGTCTTCACAGGCAAATTTTCCCAAACATTTAGGGAAAGCTTACTCCCATTCTGCTCAATCTGTTCCAAAAAATTCAAGAAGAGAGAAAACTCCAAAACTCTTTTTATGAGGCCAGTATCCTCCTGATCCCACAACCAAGTAAAGACAAAACAAAGAAAGCTACAGACCAATATCAGTGATGAACATAGATGCTACAAACATCAACAAAATATTAGCAAACCAGATCCAGCAATATGCTAACAAGATCATACACCATGATCAAGTGGGATTCATCCCAGGGATGCAAGGATGGCACAATACTTGCAAATCAATGAATGTAATACACCACATAAACAAAAATGAAACATGAAAACCACATGATCATATCAATAGATGCTGAAAAAGCATTTGATAAGGTACAGTACCCATTTCTGATACAAACACTCAGCAAAGTGGGAGTAGAGCAGTGGTGTCCAACTAATGGCCTGCAGGCCCCATGTGGCTTGGGATGGCTATGAATGCAGACCAACACCAAATCATAAATTTACTTAAAACATTATGATTTTTTTTGTGATTACATGTTGCAATGTATTTAATGAGTACCCCAAGACAAATCTTCTTCTTCCAGTGTGGCCCAGAAATGCCAAAAGTTTATATATCCCTGTTGTACAGGGAGGAAACCTCAACATATCAGGGCTATATATGAGAAAACTACATGCAACATCATACTCAATAAGCAAAATCTAAAAGTTTTCCCTGTAAAATCAGGAACAAGACAAGGGTGTTCACTTTTGCCACTTTATTCAACATAGTACTATAATTTCTAACCACAGTGACCAGACAAGAAAAATAAAGGAAAGGCATCCAAACTGGAAAGAAGTAGATTTTTTGTTTGCAAAACATCTGTTTGCAGATGGCATGGTAGTGTACACAGAAAACCCTATAGAATCCACCAAAAAAGTACTTGACTCGATAAATGAATTTGGCAAAACAATGGGATATAAAGTCACTGTTGAGAAATTAAAGACAGGTTTGTACGCAAACAATGAAATATCAGAAATAAAAATTAGGGGAAAATCCCATTAACTCTCTAAATAGGAAAAATAAAGTACCTAGGAATAAACTTAACCAAGAAGGCAAAAGACCTATACTGAGAACACTACAGAACACCAAAAAAAGAAATTAAGGAAAACACAAATAAATGGAAGCATGTGCCGTGATTACGGATTGGAAGAATTAATGTAATTAAAATGTCCATACTATCCAAGGCAAGCTATAGATTCAAGAAAGTCCCTATAAAATACCAATGATATATTTCAGAGATATAGAAAAAATATTTTAAAAAAATATATGGAAGCATAAATGACCCCAAATAACCTCAGAAAGTTTGAGAAAGAAGTACAAAGTAAGAGGACTCACAATACTTGATATTAAACTAGATTATAAGGCCACTGTAATCTGTACAGTCTGGTATTGGCATAAGAACAGACACATAGATCAATGGAACAGAATACAGAACCAAGAAATAAACCCATGTCTCTATGGTCAATTAATATTTGACAAAGCAGGCAGGAGCATAAAATGGAGGAAAAATAGCCTCTTCAACAAATGGTGTTGGGAGATCTGGACAACTACATGCAAAAAAATGAAACTACACCATGGATGTACACCACACACAAAAGTAAACTCAAGATGGATTAAAGACTTAAATATAAGTCACGATACCCTAAAAGTCATAGAGGAAAACACAGGCAGGAACGTGTAAGATATCCCACACATCAATATCTTCATTGATATATTTCCTAGGGCACGGATATAAAGGAAAGAATAATCAAATATTATTTCCTGTTTTTCCCTTGTTGCCTTTAAGAGTCTCTCTTTGTCCTTGATATCTGCCATTTTAATTATTATGTATCTTAGAGTGGGACTCTTTGGGTTCCCCTTGGTTGGGATGCTCTGTGCTTCCTGGACTTGTGTGACTTTTTCTCTCCTCAAATTAGGGAACTTTTCCATCATTACTTTTTCAAACAGTTGTTTCTATTCCTTGCTCCTCTACTTCTGTTTCTGGTATTTCTATCATATGGATATTATTACATTTCATGTTGTCCTGCATTGCCCTTAACCCCTCTTCATTCTTTCTGAGCCTTTTTTTCATTTTCTTGCCCTTTCTGGGAGTTGTTTTTTTTTTCTACTATGTCCTATAGCTCATTGATTCTATGTTCTGCTTCATTTAGCCTGCGTTGGATTCCTTCTACTGTGTTCTTCAATTCAGAAATTGTATTCTTCATTTCCTCTTGGTTCTTGCTGATAGTTTATCATTTTTTTCATGTTGATATAGTTTGCAGTAAGTTCCTCATAGTTGCCCTGTAGTTTTTTGTAACTCTCACTGAGCTCATTGAGTTCATTGAACTTTCTTAAAACCATTGTTTTGAACTCAATATCTGATAGTTTACTTGCCTCTATTTCATTTAGTAGTCTTTCTGAGGATTCCTCCTTTCCTTTGTATTGGTGGTTGTTTCTTTGTCTTCCCATTATTTGGCTACCAGAACAAAACCACAAAGCCCAGGAAAGAAACCCACATCTGCAAAAATAACCTTCACCCCTGAAATTCCACTATCAATAGCAAATGAACCAGTATTAATAAGGCTGTAAATAGATTAAGACTATTACATAATAAAGGAGACAAATAAAGTATAGTATAAAATCCAGTGACTTAATATGCACCAACTTGATGGATAAGAAATGAATGTTAAATAGCTATGTAGTAAAGAAAATATCGCAGATCATGGGAAAGACCACAGTGGATTTTGTCTTGGTAGCCTCTAGTAATTACCCCTGTTTTTTTTTCTGGATCTGCATCTGATGATGTCAGATGGTGACCCCGTCTGATCTTAGGTGGTCTTTGTGAGACTTCCCGGGATTTAGTGTCTGTGGCTGTCTCCTTCAATTGTTAATGGTTTATACTCTATACTCAGCAATCAGGCTTAAACATCACAGGGTGGGACAGAGTCCCTCCTGGGGTTGGGGCTATTTTTTCTTCTCAGACTGCTGCTATTTGGAGGGAAGTGGTCTGCCTGAGTAAGATGGCTTGTGCCACGTGGGGGATGACTCAGCACCAGGATCCCAGCTGTTACTCTTTCAGTTCTTTCCCCAGAGCCTCCACTTGCAGTCTCTCCTCTGGAGTCTCTTGCCCCCTCTGCCCCTGCCTTTGCTGGAGCCCGGGGTACGAGGGTGTAAATTAAAATTTATGCATTGGCTCTTTAAATGGCTCTTTGCATCTCCAGCCACCCATCTCTAGCAGAGAGCAGAACTGCTGCTTTTCTCACCTGGCTGTTATCTGTGTACATTTTTTGCTCTGGTGCTGTAGTCTTGGAACCAAGAATAGGGTTTAGATCCCACTCTTCTCAGGGGAATCCAACTGGCCATTTAAGTACCCCTCTGGCACTGCCTCCTGTGGGCATCCAGCCAGCCTTCTAGAGTCTCCACCACACTCATTATCAGTCAGGTTGGGCTGAAACTGATTCTTCTGTATGTCTGAGGTTATAAGACTTCTCTGTTGTTATTGTTCAGTTGCTTCTTCCAGGCGATTCCTCCACAACTTAGTTGTAATTCTAGATTCATCCTGGGAGGAGGTCAGTGTGACTTCTATTCCCTCCTCTACCATCTTACCCAGACCATTTAGTACTTTTTTATCCTATTTCTCTGCTGAGAATTTATATTTTCAAATTTGTTTCCAGATCATTTATAATTGCCAGATGAAACATTTTATGATGCTTCAATCCCTACTGGTTATGCCCATGTGGACAGCAAAAGGGACCTCCTATGTCTCTTGATGCCATAAGGGGCATTAGTAACACTGAGTTTATAGCAAAGAGAGCATTTCTCATAGCCTGATCTCTGGGCTTTCTGGTGACAGCGGGGTCCCTGGTCAAACTCTGCCAGTTCAGCTTGGGGAAGTTAAACACCTATCTGAGCCATCTTCTGTCATTGGATAGGAGATTGATAAATGTTATTTCTGAGTAACCCTCTAGCCTGATATATCAGGCCATTTGCTACTGTGCAAAGATTATAGTGGAAAAGTTTTTGATGAGATATAATTAATACTCATTTTTTATCCATTCATTGTATAAAACTTTAGTGAGCAGCTAAATATCAAAAAAACATTGAAGATAGTATTCAAGTGAGCAATTCTAGTGTTTTAAGCTAAATTTTTCTTATAATAGAAATTCTGTTAATGTTCAACTCTGGCTTCTGGTCCTTCCTTTTCTCAAGTATTCTGAGGAAACTTTTGTATGGGAAAAGAGAGGGTCCAATCATAACAAGAGTATTGAATTTGATCTATGCATTCTGAAGTCCATGTTTATGATATTAAAGTTTAGTGCTAGAAATTAATATTTTACTGAGTCATGAGCTAGAATTTGTCTTTGTTGGCTATTTTGTTATTTTGTTTGGATTTTTTAAATTTGATTTTAGTGAGAAAGATGATATATAAATAATACTAAAATATTTTCAAGGGAAACATTAATATAGCTATATAATCCTAACAGAACAGGTATTTTCATCCTTGTGTATTCCTTTCTTGTCTTTGTCTGTTTGCACACATATTTCATATAATAGCAAATTTTCATACATATTATTCCATTTTTTTTACTTTTCATTTAAAGGGATATAATTCTTAACCATGTTTTAAAATAAAATAAACACTTTTGACAGCTGTATAATTATATAGAATTCATGCAGATATTTCATCTATAAAAGGCCAAAAAATGGATTTAACATTTTTTCTCTCAGTGATCTGATTTTGTTTCAGATTTCACAAGTCATTTTGCTTGGATATGTCTTATTTGGATTGATATACTATAACTTTGTATGTGTAGGCTCTTCACTGAAATCAACTGAGCTTAAAGCTGAGTCTATATAGAAAACATTTCCATCGCCTAAAATAATGTTTAGAGAAAATGTTGAGAATAAATGGTCACTTTTAGAGCAATTTGGAGATGGGATCTGCAGGTAATTTGCATAGGCACATTTTTTCTACTACAGGATGATTCTCATAGTTTGAGATACTTTCCACGGTATTTTTTGTATTTTATCACATAGCATTTCTTGTAACCATGTTATTGTTGTATAAATTAGATACTTATCACATTAATTGAATTGTATTGGAAACAGGTTCTTAATCCAAGAGCAATAAATCACACATTTCCTGGATATTACAACCATGGGATAGAGAGATAACATTAGTTACAATTGGTAGTGAAAAGTGGTCTATATTTTTTCCCTTGTTGGTTTTTTATGAAAGAAGTAATATTGTGAAGCTTTGTGCTGATGCAGTTAAACTATTCACTTGGTGACTTGTCTAATTTTAATTGAATATTTTTATTTAGATGGAATTAATTAGAGAAATAACTTACTCTATTTCTATCTTTGTCAATTGCAAGCTCTTCAACATCTGATTGAGGTTTGTGTTATTTTCGGCCCTTCACATTTTTTTCCCTTTAATACCATACTAGGAGCCAACTTTGTGAAGTCGTGCCTCTTTTCCTGTAAATGAAAATGAAAATTACGGTTTTTTATAGAAAGGGACTTAGATTTTAATGAAAAAATGCATTTTCTCCTCTTATATATTCCATTCCAGGGAGATTAATTAGTAGAACTCTGATTTAAAATGTCACAGTATCAGTTCCCGAGAAACAGTGCTCCATGCTGAGAGAACCTTGCATTAGGTAGAAGAGAACTCATAACTCCAGACTTGGAGTTTCTTATTTATTTCATCTTGAAAGTAACATAATACTTTTAAAATGGATATATTATCATCAATTAATCAACAAACAACAAGTGCTGGTAAGGACATGGATAAAAGGGAACACCTTTGCACTGTTAGTAGAAATGTAGACCAATGCAGCCACTGTGGAAAGCAGTATGGATATACATTAAAAAATTAAAAATGGATCTGCCTTTTGACCAAGTGATCCAACTCCTGGGAATATATCTGAAGGTACCCAAAAAACTAATTCGGAAGAACATAAGCACCCCCATGTTCACTGAAGTGTTATTTATAATTGCCAAGATATGGAAGCAGCCCAAGTGTCCATCAGTAGATGAGTGGATAAAACAGCTAGGGGACATTTACACAATGGAATACTACTCAGTCATAAAAGAGAAGGAAACTTTAGCCTTTGTGACAGTATGGGTAGACCTGGAGAATATTATGCTAAGTGAAATATGCCAGTCAGAGAAAGATAAATCCTGTCTGATTTCACTCATATGTGGAATCTAATGAACAAACTGAACTAACGAGGAAAATGGGAAAAGACTCATAGATGGAGAGCAGGATGACAGCTAAGGGAGGGAGGATAAGTAATGGAGGCATTGAGCAAAAAGTAAAAAGGACTTTTGGACATGGACCACAGTCTGGTGACTGCTGGGAGACGGCAAGTATAAGGGGGGTAATCAAAATGGTAATGGAAAAATGCAATAAAGATTAAAAATAATAAATAAATAATAAAATGGATCTGAACAAATGCTAACATGGAGACATTTGGTGCAATTTATTCAACCTAAACTTATTATGTGTATATGTTGTGTCATTGCTATTTGGTCCTCCACACCAAGACAGTCAACATTACCTTTGTGTTCATACCACATGGAGAAGGTTCTTCTTAATTCCCAGCTAAAAATACTAATTTTGTTTGCTTATCTGGGAGCCCGATTAATATTAAATGTTTGAGTAGGTGGGAAATGCTTTGCTAAATTTAATTGAATGATTTTGTCATTTTTTTAAAAAAGACTATGAGATTCATTGATGACTTTGGCTTAGTTCTCTTAGCTTCATCAAAGAAAAACAACTTGCTTTATCAGGTATCTATATTTGAAGAAAAAATGAAGGGAAATAAATAAGAACAGAGAAATTAAGAGAGTGAAAACTAGAGGAAAAAACAAATGGAGAATTGTGACTAGGATGTATATTCGTTTATTATGACATCTATGATTTGTTCTACCAAATAAGATGGACTACAGGCACTTTAGTAGTATCAAGTCTGTGATAAATGCAGTTTTTTTATTTCTCCCAGAAATGAAGAGTAACGCCACAGACATATTTTGTTTTCATTAAGGGTCTCTGTGCATTCAAGTAGTTGTATGTGGCATAGAAAAAAGTAAATAAAGCATTCCTTGCCCTTAGAGACATACTAATCTCATCACCCTTCCCCTTAATCTAAATTGTTTCTACATGATGCCAAAGGATTAGAATGTATATTTTACCAACAGGACAACAGATTTCTAAGCCAATTATTGAACTAAACCATACCATGAATTAAACACCAAAAATGCCACATACATTTGCTTAGTTCTGATTAATCAATCTATAGTTATCTATGTTTATCATATATCTATATATCTATCTATGTAAACAAGAAGCACAGCAAAGTTTTCAAACATTCACAGTGAAATGGATTTTTAAATGGAAGTAATGTGCTTTGTGTAATTTTAGAACTGGAATAAAACTGCAACTTTTATATGTTTTATTTTACTTTAAATAAAATCAGATATAAATTGATAATCATTTGATTCAACCATTCTTAGGTTTATCCAATTTATAACTTCCTCTTTTGAACTTACAAATGACTTCGTTTTAAACATGCTTTATCATATTTTTTCTATTACCATTTAGTTACCTTTTAACTCCTCTCCCAGCAATCACCACAGAGTTGTCCATGTCCATGAGTCCTTTTTACTTTTTACTCAATCCCTTCCAACCTTAACATACCCTGCTCAGCTGTCATCCTGCTCTCCATCTATGAGTCTGTCCCCATTATCCTAATTAGTTCACTTTGTTCATCAGATTTCACATATGAGTGAAATCATACAGTATTTGTCTTTCTCTGACTGGTTTATTTCACTTAGCATAATGTTCTCCAGGTCCATCCGTACTGTCACAAAGGGCAAAGTTTCCTTCTCTTTTATAGCCAGGAAGTAGTATTCCATTGTGTAAATAACCCATAGTTGTTTTCTCCACTCATCTACCAATGGACACTTGAGCTGCTTCCATATCTTGGCGATTATAAATAACCATGCAATGAACATGGGGGTGCTTATGTTCTTTCGAATTAGTTTTTTGGGGGGTTCCTTCAGATATATTCCCAGAAGTGGGATTGCTGGGTCAAAAGGTAGATCCATTTTCAATTTTTTGAGGTATCTCCATACTGCTTTCCACAGTGGCTGCACTAGTATGCCTTCTTATCAACAGTTCAAACGCACTCCCCTTTCTCAGATCCTCTCCAGCACTTGTTTTTTGCTAATTTGTTATTGTTAGGCATACTGACACATGTGAAAAAATGGCTCATTGTGGTTTTAATTTGCATTCCTCTGATTATTAGTGACACTGAGGATCTTTTCATATGTCTATTGACCATCTGTCCTCTTTGGAGAAGTATCTTTTCAGGTCCTTTGTCTACTTTTTAATTGTGTTGTTTGTTTTTTTTTGGTCTTGAGTTTTATATGTTTTTTATGTATTTTGGATATTAACCTCTTATCAGAGATTAATATGTTATCCCATTCTGTGGGTTGTCTACATTTTGTTGAAGTTTTCCTTAGCTGTGCGAAGACATTTTAGTTTGATGTTGTCTCATTTTTTAATTTCTTTTTTTTCCCTTGCCTGGGGAGTTATATCCGGTAAAAAATTACTACAAGCAATGTCCAAGATTCTGCTACCAATGCTTTTTTTTTTCTAAGATTTTTATGGTTTGGGACCTAATATTTAAGTCTTTAATTCATTTTTAATTTATTGTGTGTGGTGTAAAAAAATGGCCTAGTTTCATTTTTCTGCTCATATCTGTCCAATTTTCCCAATGCCATTTATTGAATATTCTATCTTTAGCCTGTTGTATGTGGTCTCTTCCTCTGTCAAATACTAATTGACTATAAAAGTGTGGGTTTATTTCTGGGCTCTCTACTCTGTTCCATTGATCTATGTGTCTGTTCTCATGAGAGTACAATTCCAATTTGATTACTGTGGCCTTAGAGTTTAGTTTTATATTAGGTAGTGTGTTTCCTCCAAACTTGTTCTTCCTTCTCAGGATCATCATTGCTATGTGGAGCCTTTTGTGGTTCCATATAAATTTTTGAAATATTTCTTGTTATGTGAAATACATCATTAGAATATTGATAGGAATTACATTGAATTGATCAATGTGGAGATAGAAGCCTTAAACAACACATTAGATCAACTGGATTTAGTTGATGTCTTCAGAGGTTTCCACTCCAAAACAGCAGAATGTACATATTTTTCAAGTGCACATGGAACATTTTGTAGGATAGTCCATATGTTAGGACACGAAACAAGTCTCAATAAATTTAAGAAGATTGAAATCATATCAAGCAGCCTTTCTGATCACAATGTTATGAATCTAGAAATCAACCACAAGAACACTGAAAAAACACACAAAGACATGGAAGCTAAATAACATGCTATTAAACAATGCGTGGGACAACAATGAGATCAAGAATGGAATCAAAAGACACCATTAAACAAATGAAAATGAGAACACAACAATCCAAAATCCATGGGGCACAAGGAAAGCAATCCTAAGAGGGAAATTCATAGTATCACAGGCCTATCTCAAAAAAATCTCAAATAAACGATCTAACTTTACAGTTAAAGAAACTTGAAAAAGAAAAACAAAGCCCAAAAGGAGTAGGAGGAAGGGAATAATAAAGATCAGAGCAGGAATAAATGAAATAAAGTCTAAAAGTTATACAAAAGATCAATGAGCCCAAGAGCTAGTTCCTTGAAAAGAAAAATAAGATTGACAAAACTTTTATGAGACTCACCAAGAAAAGAAGGGACCCAAATAAATAAAATCAGAAGTGAAAGAGGGGAAATAAAAACTGACACCAAAGAAATACAAAGAATTATAAGAAAATATTATGAACAAGGATATACCAAAAATCTGGACAACCTGGATGAAATGTATAAATTCCTAGGGACACAAAACCTTGCTAACCTAAATCAAGAAGAATCAGAGAATCTGAACAGACGCCTAGTGAAATTGAAGTAGTAATAAAAAAAAAACTCTGGAAAAATAAAAGCCCTGGACCTGATGGCTTTACAGGTGAATTTTTCCAAACATTCCGAGAAGAACCAACACCTGTCATTCTCAAATTATTTCAAAAAGTTCAAGAAGAGGGAAGGCTCCAAAGCTCATTTTACAATGCCAACATTATCTTAATTCCAAGACCAGATAAAGACACTACAAAAAATGAAAATTATACGTCAATGTCCTTGATGAACATAGATGCTAAAATCTTCAACAAAATATGAGCAAACTAAATACAGCAGTGTATCAAAAGATCATACACTATGATCAAGTGGGATTTATTCCAAGAATGCAAGGTTGGTACATTTGAAAATCAATAAATGTGATTCATTACATAAACAAAAAGAAGGATAA
The DNA here is from genome assembly GCA_004026545.1 of Mormoops blainvillei. Taxonomy (NCBI): domain Eukaryota; kingdom Metazoa; phylum Chordata; class Mammalia; order Chiroptera; family Mormoopidae; genus Mormoops; species Mormoops blainvillei. The sequence goes on from PVJD01008845.1 coordinate 13,991, forward strand.
AAACCATATGATCATATCAATAGATGCAGAAAAAGCATTTGATAAAATCTAGCACTGATTCATGATAAAAAGTCTCAGCAAAGTGGGAATAGAGTGAACATACTTAAACATAATAAAGACCATATATTACAAACCCACTGCCAGCATCATACTCAATCAACAAAAATTATAAGTGTTCCCCTTGAGATCAGGAATAAGACAGGGATGTCCACTTTCACTTCTCTTATTCAACATAGTACTGGAAATCCTAACCATAGCAATCAGACAAGAAGAAGAAATAAAAGGCATCCAAATTGGAAAGGAAGAATTAAAACAGCCATTATTTGCAGTTGACATGATACTATACATGAAGAACCCCAAAGATTCCACCAAATAACTTCTAGAACTAATAAGTGAATTCAGTAAAGTAGCAGGATACAAAATTAATATCCAAAAATCAGTTGCATTTTTATATTCCCATAATGAACTAATAGAAAGGGAAATTAAGAAAAGCGATCCCATTCACAATTGCTTCAAAAGAATAAAGTACCTATGAATAAACCTAACCAAGGATGTAAAAACCTGTACTTGGAAAATTATAAGACACTGAAGAAGGAAATTGAAGAAGATACAAATAAGTGGAAGCACATATTGTGTTCATGAACAAGCAGAATTAACATCATTAAAATGTCCATACCTTCAAATCACTTTACCTTATTTATAGTTTATCATATTTATTACATTTTGTTATTGCTTCTTGTTTTATGTTTTTCTCTAAATGGTGAGCCCTTTATGTCTGCATCTCCTAGAGAACATAGTATAATCGCTTGAATTTATTTGTAATTGATCAATTAGGTGATTTCTATGTTTTATACATAACATATTAATGCATAATATACAAATATATAATATAGAACTATATGAAATATATTATATGTGATATGCATAATATAGAACTATATGTTATAAAATAATAGGAAATTAAGTGTGTGTGAGATCTGTATCTATATATGTGTCACACACATTTTTCCTCTTTTTCTTTGGGAAACTTTGTTTTTGCCCTTAAGATCTTCAAGTGATCATGTGAGGCTCACTTACATTACTGAGGATAATCACCTTACTTAAACTCAGATAAGCATAGGTGTTAACCACATATATAAGACTTTCACAGCAACACATAGATGAGTGGGTACTATAGCCAAGTTGAGACATAAAATCAACTGTCATATATATGGAAACAGAGAGAGAACAATAGAGAGATTATGAAGAATTGACTTGCCCTGTATGGGTTCCTCAGTTGGGTGGAGTGTCGTCCTGTAATCTGAAAGGCTGTTAAAGAGGACAAAAAATTTACCCTTTGTGACTACAGGAATGGACCTGGAGAACATTATGCTAAGTGAAATAAGCCAGTCAGAGAAAGACAATTACCACATGACTTCACTCATATATGAAATCTAATGAACAAAGTGAAAAAGCAAAGTAGAGACAGATTCATAGTTAGAGAGCAGGCTTACCACTCTGGTGGATGGGGGAGTAAAGGGATCAAGCAAAAAAAAGAACAAAAAAAGTACTCATGGACAACAGTGTGGTGATTTTGTTGACAGGGTGGAGGGCAGCGAATGGAGGTGGAAGGGGATATAGGGGGAATAAATGGTAATGGAAAAATACAAGTTAATAAAGGGAAAACAAAATGTGTCCAAATCATGGAAGCTTGAATTTTATGGAAGAAAATATAGAAAAGGGTTACAGATCATATAAGAATATACCATATATAAATTTTGAATTTAGACCATTTAGAGTCATATTAAACTTGTTATGATTCACCAATAATGGTTTACAGTTAAGGATTCAGGGGCAAGCATTGAACCTGAAAGAAGAACCCAATATTTTAGTCCTGAATATATTATGGCTGTGAATTTTATAACCTACAGAATGTACTTCTGATATCAGCTATTGGGAACTTGTGATAAAGCAGAGTGATTTAAAATAAGGCTAGTTGTACTTATTCCTAAATCATTATCAAATTCCATTAAGCCACTTTTAACAAAATTTTTCTTGTACTTTATAAACTGGCCCAGTTATTTCAAAAATAAGGATTAAGCAAAGCAGATAACATCCCAACAAAAGTATTTTCAATAGTCATTTGTAATTCTCTATAAGGGAAATTGATCTGAGATAAATATTTTTTTGATGCATAATCGGCTTACAAAAAAAAGAAAATCTAATGTTATATTAAGGGGATTATGTGTTTTAGCCATGGTAGACACACAAAGATAACTTAGGCTTGAAAAAGTCTAAATAACATACACCACCGTATATATTGTTATTGTTAATAAACTTTATTATTATTTAATTTTAGGACATTTTTTTTCATTTGACTCTTGTCAGATAGACTTTCAGAATGCAAAGCTCTCATTCATTCAGAGTTATCTAATTTTATAATGACTGGCTTTAAAAAGGAGATGGCAGCCCTGGCTGGTGTGGCTCCGTGGATTGAGCACCAGCCTGTGAACCAAAGTGTCACTGGTTCAATTCCCAGTCAGGGCACATGCCTAGGTTGCAGGTCAGGTCCCCAGTAGGGGATAAGTGAGAGGCAACCATACATTGATGCTTCTCTCCCTCTCTTTCTCTCTCCTTTCCCTTCTCTCTAAAAATAAATAAATACAATCTTTAAAAAACGAAAAATATAAGCAAAAAATCTATTAAAAAAAAGGAAATGACAGCAACAAAAATATTTCAGGGGCCGGAAGGCTGTCCTAATGAAGCAGAAATTTTGTGTTCAGGGAGAAGATTGATAAGATCATGACTCTTTTTTTAAGATTTTATTTATTTATTTTTAAATAGAGGGGAAGTGAGAGAGAAAGAGAGGAGGAGAAGCATCAATGTGTGGTTGCCTCTTACACACCCCCTAATGGGGACCTGGCCCTCAACCCAGGCTCGTGCACTGACTGGGAATCAAACCGGCAACCCTTTGGTTCGCTGGCTGGCATTCACTCCACTGAGCCACACCAGCCATGGCAGATCATGAGTCTTAAGGGGTGCTTCGAGAGTTTTTGACATACTCTTTAAATTTGGTTCAAGGAATAGTAGTACACTACATGCCATCTTGTATGTGTATTGTTCTAGATTTGGAACTGGGCTTGTTTTGAATTCTTTAAGAGTTCCTCAAATAATGATAAAACATAATACTTACTGAATCATGCAGGAATAATATGGAGTATGATACTGGCTCTAGTTTGTTTTTCATCTTTAAAGTTTGAAGAACAGTTCCAACTTGCCAAAGTATTTTGATTCAACAAGGTTCAGTCCGATCAGTGTTAATCAATAGTCCCAGCTATGCCATAAAGGAAGGCATGAGTCCTAAAATAAATGGTTTGGATTACAGTTTCCCCACTTAAAATGAGAAATTATTATACCTACCTTAATGGGACACTTTTGAGGGTGAAATTAGACCATGGAAAACTTTGAAAAGTAAATTTACTGTACAAATTATGATGCTGATAATACCTGGCATCATTATTGTGTAAGACTATGCTTAGCAATTCCAACCAGATAGTTTGAAAACAATCATTTTTTTTGTAATGGGGAATTATATGTGTAATTAATTATTCAACAAATATTATCAGCCTATATTGTACTAGAATGTGTACTAGGCACGGGGGAAACAGAAATAATAATACTAGCACTAGTTGTGTAAACTTGCGTAAATTATATATACTCATTGAGACTCATTTATAAAATGCAAATAGTAATTCCTATCTCATAATGACTTTGTTAGAATTAAATAGTATAATTCATGTAAAAGTGTCTGATAAGTGCCTTCAAAACATTGTTAATTCATTATGTCCATTGATTGTGATGTCTTCTTAAGGTATAAAATTGACTACGTGATTTTCCCTTCTCAAAACCTTAAGTGCCTTTCCATTGTTTAAAATATAAAGCCTAAACACCTTAGTCAACATTTAATAGTCCCTGCTATCTATAACAACAAAATTTTAGTGTTACTTTCTACAAGAAAATTTTCAACTAAAATCCTACTTTCTTTGTAAAACTATCCCCAAGGCTTCTGATTTTTCTTTTTCCATATATGTTTAGATTTATTATCTGTGCCATATATTTAACAATTATTCATATACAGTTTGTTGGCATAACTAATGTTCTGTGATGCAAAATTAAATTTATTAATTTATTTATAAATTTAATCAGTAAATTCTGTGAGTTCTTTTTGACACAAGGTGTTGTGATAAGTGCTGTGATAGATATAGACACATATTTTGTCTTTTGAAGGGTTTACAGATGGACAACTACACTACAAGGGTATTGTCTATTAATTAAGCATTGTTCTTGTCCAATTCAGAATTATCGATAACATGAATATATACAAAAGGTAGATTTGATGTATTTCTTATTGTTAGTATTAGACATCGCATTGAATCTGAAAATCAAAGTATAAAAGATAAGTTGAAATTATGTGCTGAGTACACAGATGAAATCCAGCAAAAAAAGTATATAAAACTGTATAGTTTTCTTATAATATTCAATTGTTTAAGTAAAAGATTGGGCATACCTAGTCTAACAGTAAATCATATTTAAAATGACCTGGTGAATTTACTGACTGCAAACATTTAGTATTAGATGTTTAACCTGATATGGAAGAAGCCCAGGCATAAGCCTGATTTCAAGCTCAGTATGAGCTAAGTATTACTTGAGCTTCTAAAAGACAGAGAACATATCTTGTTTATCTCTTCATACATAGTGCTTACCACAGGGCTGTCACATAGTAAGTGCTCCGTGCATATTAGTTGAATAGATAATGATAAATTATAAATAAATTATGCTCCTTATTGAACACTAAAGTACCACTTATTGACTGCTAAGCATCATAAAAAAATCATACAGGTATTATCTCTAATTAATCTTCACAACCATCTAGTAGCATAGGTGCTATCATAATCTCTATTTTATATAATATAAACTTAGTCACACGGAAATTAAATAACTTGTTCAAGATCATGTAACTAATTGGTAGTTGAGCTTTATTCACAAGTGTGTCTTATTCCAAAGCCTATAATAGCTGCTGTTTGAAAATACTTATTTTCTCCAAAGTTTTACCTTTGTGACAAAGAAACGCACAATTCAAGAAAATACTTTGTATAAGTAGAAGGAGAGATTCCTGATAAGCAATCTAGTAACCTGGTAGAGGTTTTTAAGACCCTGGGGCTATCTATTATGCAGGTAAGGCAAGCCAAACAATGTGTTCCCTGTCTCTATCCCTACCCCACTAAACATCTCTAAATTTTGTATCTTTACGAAAATATGGAGAGCACAAAAGCAAAGACACAGTTTCCGTACTTAATACTATAATGTAGTGGGCAAGAATACTTAAAAAAAGAACTAGAACAAAATTAAAATAAGATACTATGGAAGAAAAGATCAGGGAGTAATTCATTATTAATTTTTTTTTGGAATAAATGAGGCTTGAGTTTGGCAGTTATAGGTGGAGGCAAGGTACAATGTACATAACCTGATATGTAAATATGCTAACTATAATCTACTGAATTATTTTATTTCATACTTTCCCCTTGATAACAAACTGCTATTTATAATAGAAATTAGTATATTTTGAGATAAAGAGGTCATTTTTCTTAAAAAAAATTTAAAGTGTGTTTAATATATTTGCCACATATATCTTGATCTAAGTCTCCTAGGGTCTTGGTAACATGAATTACAATTATACTTGTAAGCTTAGATATTGACATTGACTAGGATTAGCAAGTTTATATAAGTAACAATATGGTCATCATGATAATGATTGTGCAAATAGGAATTTAGATAAAGACCTATTTTCAGCTATAATAATATCAAGTGGGGTTTTAAGTCAATCTCTCATACTAGTTTTCTTGTTTAATTTTCTCGTTGACTCTTGAGCAGTTACTAGATGTTCCAAAGGAGATAAATATCATAAACTATGTGAGGTGTAGCCATGGCAATGTGACATTTGAGATAGAAATCATAGAATGAAATTGTTGCTATAATCAAGATTGGAGACTTCTTCCATATCCTTCCTATTGTCTTCCCTCATCCATATTTTTACACTGTCAACAAGATCTTTTTTCATCTACCTATGAAAAAGCAGTATGAAAGATGCTTTTTCAGAAGTTTTCAGACCAGGTATGACAAACTTGACAAAGGGAAGAATCTAGAATTATTTGACAATATAGACAAAAGATCTATATCTATATCTCTCTCTATATATCTATATAGATCTATAGATTATGTATAGATATAGATCTATATAGACATATAAATATATATATATATATATAAATAGTCATTCCAATCACTGATTTTTCTAGAACAATGCTTTTCTATTTTATTGTGTAAATGAATCACTTGAGGGTCTTGTTGAAATACAGATTCCAATCCAGTAGATCAGGAATAGAGCTTGAGATTCTGCATTTCTAACAAGATCCCAGGATATGCTGCTATTCATGTCCATGAATGACATCTTGAGTAGCTTCATTTACATTACTCTAATGGCTAATGATATTGAATATATTTTCATGTGTGGACTTCCTAGTGCCAGGCTATATGTAAGGTGATAATGACACAATGATATAATACTTATTACCTGTTATGGTGGAGCTTAGAACCAAACATGTGTGCATTAGATTAGGGAGTGGACAGACCCTTAAATATGGCAAGTCTTTTGCTTGCTATATGAAATTCAATCCTGAAATAATGTGGAATATTTGAAATGGCAGCTAAAGGGATTTTCTAGATAGGAGTTCAGCCTCAGATTATGCAATTTTTGCCTTGTTTTTTTATTGATAGTCTCCTTATTCCCCAGAGGTGTAATACTCTCATTATCTTCAATTTTCTTAATCCAGCCTTATAAGCAGGACTATAATTCTGAGTTCAAGTTACTGTGGCAATTATAATTAATATTATACCATTTAACCTCTTGTACAACACACAAAAAAGGTAGTATTATCCATGTTTTATTTTAATTTTATCCACTTTTTAAATTAAAACTTTTGAGTTAAACCTTTATTTATGACCTGAATGACATTTTTTGTTTTTCATGCTTCAAAAAATGGTCTTAAGCATGTATCTGGCTCATTTCTCATTCTTTATATTTCCCAACCTTAAATTTCTTGGTTCTCAACTTTCTCTACACCCTTGGGGAGCTTCAATGGCAATAATGGGGCATGTCATAGGGTTTAGCAAAAAAATGTGATATAAAAAATAGGCAGTCTCTGAAAACAAAAGTAAGCAGGGCTTGTTATTACCAAAACAAATCTTTAATTTTAAGATACTTCATTGCATCATCACACTTATTTTGAGAAATTTGAATGATGAACTTTTTGTTTTTGTCACAGATAAATTCTCTCTTAAATTAAACTTTGTTATTGAAATAAATTTATATATTCCCATGCAGTTTTAAGAAACAACAGAGGCCTTCTCTATGCTTTAACCAGGTTCCTCATTGTAAATCTTATAATGTTAGAGTGTAAAATCACAACCAGAATAGATATTGATATAGTCATGACATAAGACATTTCCATCACCACAAGAGTTCCTTATATTGCTGTTATAAACACTTTCGCTTGCCTCCCATTCCACCCTTACTTTCACCCCTGAAAACCACTAGTTTGTTTCATATTTCTATAATTTTATCATTTCAAAGATGTTATGTAAATTGAATCATACTGTATGCAGGCTTTTGGGATTAGCTTTTTTTCACTTAGCATGATTCAGTTGAGATCCATCCAAGTTGTGTGTAGTATTCCAAGGTAACACAGTTTTTTTGAACATTCACCCATTGAAGGGAATTGGAATTATTTCCAATATTTAGCTGTTATGAATAAAGCTGCTGTAATAATTCAGGTACAAGATTTTCTGTGTACATAAGTTTTTATTTCTTTAGAATAATACCCAGAAGTATAACTGCTGAGTTGTACATTAATTACGTTTACATTTTTAAGAAACAGAAAAACTATTTCCATAGTGTCTGTACCATTTTACAGTCCTCTGAGTACTGTGAAATTGTTTCTCTACTCTTCTCCAGCATTTCATATTATCACTTTACTTATTTTAGCCTTCCTTTTAGACATATAGTTGCATGTCACTGTGGATTCCATTTACATTGCTTTAATGGCTAATGATATTGAATATATTTTCATGTGTTTATTTATCCTCTTCACTGAAATATCTATTCATTTCAAAATGTCTTTTGTACATTTCTAGTTGTTATTGTTTTACTGTTGAGTTTTGAGAGATACTAATTCATTGTTGGATAAGTTGCTTATAAATATTTTCTCCCACTATGTAGATTTTCCTTTCAAGCTTGTAATGGGTTCTTTTACAGAGCAAATGCCTTCATCTTCATGAAATACAATTTATCAAATTGTCTTTTAGTGAATATGTTTTTGTGACAAGTCTAAGAACTATTTGCCTTGCCATAGATCCCAAAGGTTTTCTCTTCTTTGTTATTTTTGTGTTATATTTTATATTAAATTCCATAATTTCATTTTTAGTTAAATGTTAAATGTTATATAAGTTGTGAAGTTTAGTTTGAAGTTCATTTTTTCCTCTATGAATAGTTAAAGACTCCAGCACTATTTATTGAAAAGGCTACATTTCCTCCATTAAACTGCTTTCGCACTTCTGTGAAAAATAAATGGGAATATTTGTGTGGGTCTGTTTCTGTGTTCTCAATTCTCTTCCATTGATAACTCTGCTAACACCCTGTCATGATTGCTGTGGCTATATAGTATGCATATCAGGAAAAGGGATTCCTCTAACATGATTCTACTTTTCTGAGATTGTTTTAGTAATTCTAGGGCCTCAACCTTCCCATACAAATTTTATATTAAGCTTGTCAGTGTCTACAAAAATCTAGCTGGGATTTGATACAAATGATGTTAAACCCACAGATTAATTTGTGGAGAATTGGGATCTTTTATATAATAAGACTTCTAATCTATGAACTCTGTATCTATTTATTTTGATGTTATTTGACTTCTTTCATCAGTATTTTGTACTGTTCAGCATAAAAATCCTGGATATGTGTTTTGTGATTTACCCTTAGGTACTTCTTTTTTTGAGCAATTGTGATTACATTGCTCAAAACACTGCATTTTAATGTCAGTGGTCATTGTTTGTAGATAGAAATAGATTTTATTTTTTATGTTTATTGTATAACTTATGACCTGACTGAAAACACCTACAATTTTTCTAGGGTATTTTTAATAGATTACTTGGATTTTCTATCATGTCATACACAAATGGAGGCAAATTTATTTCTTCATTTATCACTTATATGAATTTTATTTTCTTTTTCTTGCTTTATTAGAGGCTAGAACTTCTCCCACTATTGATATACATAATAGAACAGATACCTTGCCTTGTTCCCAATCTTAAGGGCAAAGCATATGTCTTTTATTTTTTATTGAATTTTTGGGATATATTTGTTAATAAAATTATATACATTTCAAGTGTACAAATATATAACGTATCACTTGTTTATTCTATTGCGTGTTCACTGCCTTAGGTCAAGTTTCCTTCCATTACCATTTATCCCACCTTTACCCTTTTCTAACTTCCCTTACTTCCTGTCCCCCTGATAACCACCATACTTTTGTCTGTGTCCGTGAGTTTTATTTTTGTTTTATTTTACTTTATTTTATTTTTATTTTTTTGCTTAAACGCGTCACATTTTCATCCACCCCGCAAACTCCTTTCTCTCTGATAGCACTCAGTCTGCTCTCTGTATCTACGAGGATTTTTATTTAGTTTGTTAGCTTATTTTGTTGTTTAGATGTCACATATAAGTAAAATCATATGGCTTTTGTTTTTCCCTGACTGACTTTTTATTCACTTAGCATAACACCCTCCAGGTACACCCAGGCCATCACAAAAGTTGACATTTCCTTCTTCTTTATTGCTGAATAGTATTCCATTGTGTAAATGTATGACAGCTTTTTTATCCACTGAAATACTGATAGGCGCTTGAACTGCATACTGACAGCTATGGGCGCGGAGACTGAGGGATGGAGGGACTGAGCAAAAAGGAAAAAAAAGAGAGAAAGAAAAAATCTTGGCTATTGTAAATAATGCTACAGTGAACATAGGAGTGTGTATATGGTTTCAAATTAGTTATTTTCATTTCTTCTTATATGTTCCAAGTTGAATCACTGCATCATAAGGCAATTCCATTTTTTATTTTTTTATGAAATTCCATGTTGTTTTCCACAGTGCCAGCACCAGTCTGCATTCCCACCAACACTGTACTAGGGTTCCCTTTTCTCCACATCTTTTCCAGCGCTTGTTGTTTGTTGATTTATTGATGGTAACCATTCTGACAGGTGTGAGGTGATATCTCATTGTGGCCTTAATTTTAATTTCTCTGATGATTTGTGACATTGAACATATTTTCATATGTATATTAGCCATCTGTATGCCTTCTTTAGAGAAATGTCTATTCAGGTACTTGCCCTTTTCTAAATTGGATTATCTGTTTTGTTTGTTTTTGGCATTGAGTTGTATAAGTTATCTATAAATTTTGGATAATAATGCCTTATCAGGTGTATCATTGGTGAATATCTTCTCCCATTCAGTTATCTTTATTCTTATGTGTTTTCCCACACCCTTTATGGAGTAGATGGTCTTTCCCCATTATATGTTCTTGCCTTGTGTGTCAAATATTCATTGACCATGAAGGTGTGGGTTTATTTCTGGGCTCTCTGTTCTGTTCTATTGATCTACATGTCTGTTTTTATGCCAGTACCATCATGTTTTAATTACTATGGCTTTGTAGTATACTTTGATATCAGGTAGCATGGTGCCTCCAAGTTTGTTTTTCTTTCTCAGGATTGCTGTGGCTATTCACGGTTTTTGTGGTTTCATATACATTTTAGAAGTATTTGTTCTAGTTGTGTGTTATATGCCATTGGTATCTTGATATGAATTTCATTGAAAATATACATTGCTTTTGGTAGTATGGACATTCTAACGATGTTATTTTTTCCAATCTATGAGCATGGTATATACTTCCACTTATTTGTATCTTCTTCAATTTCTTTCTTCAGTATATTATAATTTTCTGAATACAGATCTTTTGCATTCTTGGTTAAATTTATTCCTAGGTATTTTATTTTTAATTCAATTTTCAATGGGATGTTTATTAGTTTCCTTTTCTGACTCTTCATTATTGTATATAAATGCAACTGAATTTATGCATATTTGTTGTGTATCATGCTACTTTACTGAATTAATTTATCAGTTCTAGTAGTTTCTTTGTGAAATCTTTAAGGTTCTCTGTATACAATATCATGCCATCTGCAAAAAATGACAGTTTTACTTGTTCTTTCCTATTGGGATGCAATTTATTTCTTCTTTTTGTCTGATTGCTGTGGCTAGGACTTCCAGTGCTGTGTTGAATAAGAGTAATGAGAGTGGACATTCCTTTCCTAATCCTGATCTTAGTGGTAACACTTGTTGTTTTTGCCCATTGAGTATGTTGTTGGCTGTGGGTTTGTCATATGCAGCTTTTATTATGTTGGCATATGTTCCATCTATTCCCACTTTGCTGAGAGTTTTTTGTTATAAATGTGTGCTGGATTTTATTAAATGCTTTTTCTACTTATATTGATGTGATCATGTGATACTAATTTTTCATTTGGTTTATGTGGTGTATCATGTTGATTGATTTGTGGATAATGTACCAACCTTGCATCCTCCTTTATCATGGTGTATGATCTTTTTAATACACTACTGGATCTAGTTTGCTAATATAATAATTTTTGAGGATTTTATCATCTATGTTAATCGGGAATATTGGCTTATAATTTTCTTTCTTTGTAGTGCATCTGGTTTTGGATTAGGATAATGCTGGTCTTATATAATGAGCTTGGGAGTATTTCTTCCTCTTGAATTTTTGGAATAGTTTGAGAAGGGTGGTAGTCATTTCTTCTTTTAGTGTTTGGTATAAAACTCCTGTAAAGCCATCCAGTCCAGAACTTTCATTTGTTGTGATTTTTAAAAAATTACTAGTTCAATTTCATTAGTTGTAATTTGTGTATTCAGATTTACTGATTCTTCCTGATTCAGTTTAGGAATTATGTCTCTAGGAATGCAACCATTTCATTCAGATTGTCCAATTTGTTGGCATATAGTTGTTCATAATATTTTCTTGCAGTCCTTTGTATTTTTATGGTGTCAGTTTTTAATTCTCTTTCATTTCTGATTTTATTTATTTGGTCTTTCTTTTTTTTTTTTTTCTTGATGGGTCTTGTTAAAGGTTAGTCAATCTTGTATATGCATTCAAAGTACCAGCTCTTGGTTTTATTGATCTTGTATATTGTTATTTTTAGAGTCTGTTTTGTTTATTTCTGCTGTAATCTTTATGGTTTCCTTTTTTCTACTCATTTTAGGCTTTGGGTTTTTATGTTGTTTTTCTAGTTTCTTTAAATGTAAAGTTAGAATTTTTTTGAGATTTTTTCTTACTTCCTGAGATAGAATTGTAATACCATGGATTTCCCTCTTTGGACTGCTTTTGCAGTATCTTACAGACTTTGGGTTGTTGTGTTTTCATTATTATTTGTTTCAAGGTATTTATTTATTTATTTATTTATTTAACCTGTGTTAACGCATTCATTGTTTAATAACACATAATGTAGTCTCAATATCTTTGTGCTTTGTCAATATTTTCATGTGATTTCTAGTTTTATAACTTTATAGTCAGAGAAGATGCTTGATATGATTTCGATCTTCTTAAAATTATTGGAACTTGTTTTGCATCCTAATATGTGGTGTATCTTACAAGATGTTCCATGTGCTTTTAAGAAAGATAGATATTCTGTTGCTCTGGGGTGAAATGTTCAGAAGATATTGATTAAATCCATCTTATCTATTGTATCATATAAGGCTGCCAAAACATTTTCCTTTAACTATAAAGTATAATGTTAGATGTAGGTTTTATGTATATCCTCTTTATTAAATTGCAGGGGCTTCCATCTATTCCAATTTTTCTGACTTTTAAAATCAAAAATGGATGTTGAATTTTGTCATAAACTTTTTTGGCAAGTGTCAAGATCACGTTATTTTTCATTTTTAATCTGTTAGTACAGTGATTACATTGATTCAAATATTAGGAATCTTGCATTTCTGGAATATAATCTACTATGTCAGTGTGTATAATTATTTTTATATATTACTGTATTCTATTTGCTAATGTTTTGTTCCAGATTTTTGTGTCTATGTTCAGGAGACATAGTTCTGCTTTTATTTATTTTTTGTACTTTATCTGGTTTTAGAATCAGGGTAATACTAACCTCATTACAAGAATTGGGAGTTGTGTCTTTCTCTTTGATTTTCCAGAAGAGATTTTGTATAATTGGAATTAATTCTTCCTTTAAGACTTGGTAGAATTCTCCAATATAACCATCTGAGTCTTTAAATTTTGTTCTTTTAAGAGTTTTTAAATTAGAAATTTAATTTACTTAGTAGTTATAGAAATATTAAAATTACTCTTTACATATTGAGTGAGTTGTGGTAGTTTGTGTTTTTCAAGGAGTTCGGTTCATTTCATCATATTGTCAAATGTGTGTGTATAGAATATTTTTTTTGTATTCCTTTATTATCCTTTTGGTTTCTTCAGTTTCTATAGTGATATAATTTGAGACTTTTCTATTTTTCTTTTCAGTTTTATTAGTTTTTGTTCATACACATTGCAGCTCAATTGTTTCTTGTATACACATTTACAAATGCTATGTATTCTTGGTGAATTGTTCCTTTTATCACTATATAATATTTCTCTCTCCCTGTCTCTCCTAATTTCCTTTGTTCTGATATTTACTTTATATGATGTTAATATCACCATACCTTCTTTTTTAAATTAATGTTTACACATCATAAATTTTTTCATCCTTTTACATTCAACTTGATAATTTTGTGATATTTAAAGTGAGTTTCTTGGAGACAACATATAATTGGGTCACATTTTAAAATCTCTAATATTAATCTCTGTTTTTTAATTGGCATATTTAGACCATTTGCATTTAATATGACTGTTGATAAATTTTTTGTTTTCAGTTTTTTTCTTTTTTTAGTTTCTCTGTCTTCTTTTCCCTATCTTCCTAGAGATTTCTTGAATATATTTTAGAACTTCATTTTAATTCATCCAGTCTTTTTTCATGGAGCTCTTTGCGTGGCTATTTCCATGGCTGTTCTAGATATTATATTTTATACACCTAACTTATCACAATCTATTGGTGTCATTAATTTACCCGTTTAAGTGAAGTGTAGAAACCTTACCTCTGTTTACCTTCTCTTAATTTATATCAGTCTTAGATATTTCTTTTTTCAACATTTAAAATATAAAGTTTTATAATTTTTGTTTCTGTTGTCCAGTGTGACATATAAAACCCTAGAGAAGAAGTGCACTATATTTACTCATATATATATATGATATATATATATGAGTAAATATATATGATGTATACTCATATATACCTTGTTATTGTTTCTGCTGTTCTAAGATTCTTTTTTTTAATCCTTTCTCTTTTGTTTTTTTATTATTTTAATTGATTTTAGGGAGGGAGAGAAAAGGACCATTTTGTTGCTCTACTTATTTATGCATTCATTGATTGATTCTTCTGTGTGCCCTGCTCAGGGACTGAACCTGCAACCCTGGCATATTGGGACTGCATTCTAAGCAACTAAGCTAACTTGCCAGGGATCATTTTTCCTTTGTCAGGGAACTTCCTTTAGCCATTCTTTTAATATAAGTCTACCATTGACAGACTATTCATTTTCCTATGTCTAAGAATGTCTTGATTTTATCTTCATTCCTGGAATATAAATATGCTGGCTATAGGATTAGGGGTTGACAATTCTTTTATTTTAAAACTTGAATATATTGTACCAATTCATTGTGGCCTCCATGTTTCCTATTGGTAAACCCATTCTTTTGTTTTTCTTCTGTAGGTAATGTATTGTACCTATTTATTTCTGGTTGCTTTCAAGGATTTTTTTCTTCTGTTTTTAAAAGTTTGATGTCTTGGTGTCAATTTTTTTGAGTTTATCATGTTTGGAGATCTCTCAGCCTTTTCAATCAGTAGTTTCATATTTCTTTAACACCCAAATTTGGGGCATTTCCAGACCAAATACTTATTTCTATGAGTACTTTTTTAGCTCCACTTTCTTCCCCCTCTCCTTCTGGGACCCCACTGATATGAATGTTATGTCTTTTGTTATAATCCCAGAGGTCTCTGAGGCTTTGATATTTTTTTCAGTCTGTTTTCTTTATATTGTCCTGAGTGGGCAATTTCTATTTCAGTTAATTATTTATTCAGTTAATTTATTTTTCTGCATCTTCCATTTAACTGTTGGGCCCTTCATTTAGTTTTGTAAATTTGTGTTATTGTATTTTTAAGTACTAAATTTTCCATTTTGTTCTGAATAAATATTATTTTTTGATAAGACTCTCTTTTATCATTCTTTTTAAGCATGTACATAATTGCCTGTTGAAGACTTATTATGATTTCTGCTTTAATTTCTTTGTCAGTTAACTAGCATTTCTGTCATCTTGGCATTAGTATCTATTGATTATCACTTTTATTTAGTTTAAGATTATCCTGGTTTTTGTATAATGAGTAATTATCTATTGAGACCTTGACAATTTGAGTCTTATACTATGAGATTCAGGAACTTATTTAAATATTTCGTTTCAGATTTTTTTCTCTGACACCTTTCCAGCAGTAGGATATGGGGGGAGGAGACACTGCAGTGGGAGAATGCTTGTTACTGACTGGTGGATATGAAAATCCTGGATATTTATCCAGCTTTTTTTATTCCATCCTCTGGGGGTACTGGGGTGCTTTGCTATGCCCTGGTAAGGGTAGTGGTCTTGGTTCCCCTGTTGGCCTTTGCTTGTATTGGTAGTGTTGAGGTCACAGTTTGTTCCATGGTATTGGACTAGAGTAGAACTGTTATTGCCTAAAAGATTCTAGTCTTATTAGGCAGCCTCTTTTCATGGCTCTATGGCTAGAGAGAGTGGGATTTTGTTGTTTTTGTCTGCTCTCTTTGGCATTTCCAAGTTTCTGGCTTCTTCTGCTCCAAGTGTGTCATATATAAAAATAAGAAAGAGATCTCACCGTTGTGTTGTTTGGTTCCTGATGTTTCTAACTGGTCTTTCTTCTACTCTCTATTTTTTAGTTTTCTTATGTTTATTATATATATATATATATAGCTGTTAGTTGTACTTAGCAGGAGGAATTGGGAAATTATTCTTGGGAGTGGAAGTCCTTATTGTCCAATTTTATAGAAGAAATAGAGACTCAAATAATCTTGATAATTACCTTCACGGTCACATAGCTAAGTAAGCAGATGATCTAGGTTTCTCTCCTAATCTGTTATCTTCCGACATTGTTATAAATGTAATATAATGCTAGACTTCTCTCTTAAGTCTTTACATATTATCGGCTATAAAACATTGATATATTAATCTTCACACCTGCTTATAGAACCATAGGCATATTCTAAAAGTCCAATTAGCTATGGTTTGGTAATTACTGATTTAGAGAATTATGGTTTAAAAAGTGTTGAAACACTCTTTTTTTTTTTTTTTTTGCATTTCAATTAAATAACCTCGGGGCTAGTGTTTTAAACAGTTATTTTTTCTTCATTTTTATTTAGTCAATTATTTTTATGTACTGAATCTCTTTATTTGCTATGATTTCAAAATAGTGTTCCTTTAAGTTAGTTACCCTAGTATATTTAAATTATGATTCATTTACAGTACACAGAAATCTCTTTAGGAATAAGCCTTTTCTAATGGTGAGTTTATCATAACATTTTTCAAACATGAAAGACAGCTCATTGTGAATTTTTTGTGTACTGTGAAAGCCACTATAGTGGGTGGAGTCATTTTCGAAGTCACTCTCAGAAAGGAGTTGTGCACTATGTGCTCCTTAAAATAAAATATGAATACATTAATTAAAAAATTTATAACCTTTCTTTTTTACCCTGCAGAATACATTGTCATATATCTGCAAAGGAAAGTATTTTATGCAATAAAATAGAATAAAAGGACTCTTTTTGTACACTCTCCCTTTTCTCCATCCTCTAGACTACAATTCCTCTGCTTTTGGGTAGCTATTTAGGTATACATAAAAAACTATATTACTTAAATATTAGTATAACTCAAGCATGTAACAAGACAAGAAAGGTTTAGATGAAAGTGTGGCAACCAATGTCTTATGAAAGGGTTATAGGCGAGCCTTAAATATTAATTTTCTGAGAGTTTAGGTGACCAGGTGGAGCCTGGGATAGAGAAAGCCCATAAACTGTTGACACTCTGGCTATAGGCAAGGTCTACATGTATCATACTGAAGTTATATTTAGGAAGCACTGATTTAGTTAGACGCATTCATACTGGCCTCATTCATTCAATTATTCATTGATTTTAGTTCATAATAGGATCTAAGGTAAGCATTCAAATCTAATTTCAGTATCCAGGATAACTAGGACACTTGAAGTAGGATGATAAACATTGAGGTTGTTACTAAGTTTTCATAACATATTGTTTAGTATCACTTTTAGGAAAAAATATCAAACTCATTGGGCAATATAGAATGCTGGATAAAAAATAAGGTTCTACAGTAAGGCAGAGCTGAGATTGATTCCCATCTTTTTTATTTACTAGTAGAATAAACTAGTGGTTAATGCTATACTATTTGGATCCAAGTTCTGGTAAGTACCAACTCTTTGACCATGAGAAGTTAAGTTTTATGTTACTTAACTTCTCTCTGTCTCATTTACTAAACCTCTAAAATCATACTAATAGTAGTAACATAGCTTGTAAGATCGTTTTGATATTAAAGTGGTTAATATATAGTGAGCAATAAGAACAGGACCTGGCACATAATAAGTGCTTCATAGGTATTAATTGCTAATTAAATTGTTATCATTATTAGCTGGAATATATATATATATATATATATATATATATATATATATATTCACTGTGTGTCACAATTTTCAAGGTTAGAAGAGTAATCCTAGTTATACTCTTCTGTTAAGGAGCATTGCTTTGGTCAATGGGTAAGTGGAATTGACTATGTATTAGAGATTGTATGTTTTTGTTTTGAAAGTGGTGATACAGGAGGGAGGCAATCACACCTTTCAACTCTTCTAATTTCTAATTAATTACATAAATGTAAGAAACCAGACTGAGGTCAAAAGACCAATTCCACTCTCCTTAAATAGTGTTCTACCTAAGATGGAGGCATAAGTAGAAACACTTTGCTTCCTCACACAACCAAAAGAAGGATAACAATCAATTTAAAAACAAAAAACAACCAGAACTGCCAGAAAATCACACTGCATGAAAGTCCAACAACCAAAGACTTCAAGAAGGGACATTCATTCAGACTGGTAGAAGGGGTGGGACTGGGGTTGACAGGAGCATAACAAGGTAGAAGCTGGTATGCCAAGACAGGTGAGGCAGTAGCTGGCCGATGGAAGTTCCCACCTTCCAGTGTGGATAAGCTGGGAGAAACAACTGGGGAGCAAGACAAACTGCACAACCCAGTGTTCCAGTACAGGGCAATAACGCTTCAAAAACTGTGGCTGTAAAAATCTGTGAGGGCTGTGGTGCCAGGAGAAACTCCCAGTATCATAGGAGAGTACGTTGGAGAGACCCATGGGATCCTAGAATGTACAAAAGCCCACCCACCTGGGAATCAGAACCTGAAAGGGCATAATCCACTTGTGGGAAGCTAGGGAAGTGATGGAAAGTAGGGTGAGAGTTGAGCAAGCTAGCAAGTGGCATCGTTCCCTGTCTGACCCCTCCCCCACATATAGTGCCACAGGGCACTGGAGTGAATTACCCCTCTCTGGTGACTACCTAAGGCTCCGCCCCTCACAACTTAAACAGGTGCATCAAGAGAAAGAAATATGGCCCAAATGAAAGAACAGGTCAAAAAACAACTAAAAGAATGGACCAAAAAAGGAACTAAGTGATGAAGAGATAGACAACCTATCAGATGCAGAGTTCAAAACACTGGTAATCAGGATGCTCACAGAAATTATTGAGATTGGTTGCAACATGAACGAATAAATGAAGGCTATACAAAGTGAAATAAAGGAAAATATTTAAGGAATCAACAGTGAAGGGAAAGAAAATGGAACTCAAGTAAACAATTTGGAGCAGAAGGAAGAAATAAGCATTCAACCTGAACAGAGCAAAGAAACAAGAATTCAAAAAAATGAGGAGAAGCTAAGGAACCGCTAGGACAACTTTAAATGTTCCAACATCTGAATCATAGGGCTGCCAGAAGGAGAAGAGGGGGCCCAAGATGGCAGAGGAGTGAATGGTAGTCACACTAACCTCCTCCCAGGAAAAATCTGGAATTACAACTAAATTGTGGAGAAATCACCCAGAACAAACAATTGAACAATAGCGAGAGAGAAGCCTTATAACCTTGGAGAGACAGAAAAATCAGTTCAGCTCAACCTGACTGATAAGGAGTGCAGGGGAGATGCAAGAAGGCTAGCAGGACACCCTCAGGTGGCAGCACCAGAGGGATATTTAAATGCCCAGTTGGATCCCCCTGAGAAGAGCAGGGTCTAAATGATAAGCTGGGACAATAGCCTATAGCACTGAGGCCCAAAAAGTACACAGATAACAGCCAGCTGTGAAAAGCTGCAGGGCTGCTCTCTGCCAGACATGGGCAACTGCAGGCTGAAAGAGCCATTTAAGAGGCCAAGGCATTCATTTTCATCTGCAGCCACCTACCCTGGGCTCTGGCAAAGAGGTGAGGAGTCAGGGTGGACTAGAGATGCCTGAGGAGAGCCTGGGGACACAGAGGCTTTGGTGAGAGAACTGAGAAAGTAGTTGACAAGATCCCAGTGCTGAGTCATCCCCCATGAGAGAGCAGTCATCTTGCTCAGGCAGACCACTTCCCTGAGTGGAGGCAGCCTGAGAGGAAACAATAGCTTCACCCCCAGGAGGGATTCTGTCCTGGCCTTGAGGTGCTTAAGGCTCACTGCTGTGTGTGGAGTGGCAGCCACACACCATAGATCCCTGCAATGGGGAGGTAGAGTAGACTGGAGATGCTTGAGGAGAGACAGAGGATGGAGACTTTGGGGAGAGAACTGACAGAGTAGCCTCCTGGATCCTGGTGCTAAACCATCCCCCTTAAGGCAGCAGTCATCCAACTCACAACACTACCCTCTAAGTAGCAGCAGTCTGAGGGGAAACATGAGCCCCAAGCCCAGGAAGGATTCTGTCCTGCCCTATGGTGCTTAAGCCTGAGTGCTGAGAGCAGAGTGACTACATTAAGAACTGAAGGAGGTAGCTACAGACAGTGAATCCTGGGAAGTCTCGAACAGACTGCCTAAGGTCATATGGGGTCAACATCTGACATCACTAGAGGCAGATCCATAAAGAAAAAAAAGCGGTAAATACTAGAGGCTACCAGGATGAAATCTGTTGTCATCTTCCCAATGATTTGCGATATTTTCTTTACTACATAGCATTTTAACATTCATTTCTTGGCCATCAATTTGGTGAATATTAATTCACTAGACTTTACGCTATAGTTTATTTCTCTCCTTTCTCTCCTTTCTTCATCTCTTTACAACCTTATTAATACTGGTTCATTTGCTTTTGATAGTGGGATTTCAGTGAGGAGTTATTTTTGCAGTCGTAGGTTTGTTTACTGGGCTTTGTGGTTTTGCTCTGGCAGCCAAGTAATGGGAAGACAAAGAAACAACCCCCAATCGAAAGCACAGGAGGAATCCCCAGAAAAACTACTAAATGAAAGAGAATCAAATAAACTATCAGATATTGAGTTCAAAACAATGGTTATAAGGAAGGTCAATGAACTCAATGAGCTCAGTGAGAATTACAAAAAAGTACAGGGAAACTACAAGGAACTTACTGTAAACTATATCAGCATGAAAAAGGACATAGAAACCATCAACAAGAAGCAAGAGGAAATGAAGAATATAATTTCTGAATTGAAGAACACAGTAGAAGGAATCAAAATCAGGCTAGATGAAGAAGAGGATTGAATCAGTGATTGAATGGAGGCCATGGTAGAAAAAACTCCCAGAAAGGGCAAGAAAATGAAAAAAAAAAGGTTCAAAAGAGTGAAGAGGGGTTAACGAAAATGCAGGACAACATGAAACATAATAATATCCATATGATAGCAATACCAGAAGGAGAAGAAAAGGAGCAAGGGATAGAAAACTTGTTTGAAAAAGTAATGGTGGAAAACTTCCCTAATTTGAGGACAAAAAAAGTCACAGAAACCCAGGATGCACAGAGGGTCCCAGTCAAGAGGATCCCAAAGAGACCCACTCCAAGACACATCATAATTAAAATGGAAGATATCAAGGACAAAGAGAGACTCTTAAAGGCAGCAAGGGAGAAACAGGAAGTAATATACAAGAGAGTCCCAATATTGCTGACATCTGACTTCTCCACAGAAACACTACAAGGCAGAAGGGAATGGCTGGAAACATTCTAAGGAATGAAAAGCAAAGGCCTGCAACCAAGACTACTCTACCCGGCAAGGCTATCAATTAAAATAGAAGATGAAATATGGAGTTTCACCAGACAAAAGAAGGCTAAAAGAATATAGTTCTACCAATCCAGCATTGCAAGATATGCTAAAGGGACTGCTTTAAGAAGATGAAGAAAAAGAGTGAGAGAAAGAGAGGAACACAAGAGCAAAGGTGAAAAAATGAATAAATATCTATCGATAATAACTTTCAATGTAAATGGATTACATGCACCAATTAAAAGACGTAGAGTAGCTGAATGGATAAGAAAACAGGACCTGTACATATGCTGCCTACAAGAGACCCACCTCAAAACAAAAGACCTACACAGGCTGAAAGTAAAGGGTTGGAAAAAAGTATTCCAAGCAAATAGGGAAAAAAAGCTGGGGTAGCAAAACTTATATCAGACAAAATAGACTTCAAAACAAAGGCCATAGAAAGAGACAAGAAGGGCACTTCATAATACTCAAAGAAAGAATCCGACAAGAAGACATAAACATTGTAAACCTATATGCACACAACATAGGAGCACCCAAATATGTAAGGAAAATCCTGGAGGATATCAAGAAAGATATAAACAGCAACACACTTGTAGTAGGGGATTTTAAAACCCCACTGCCAAAAATGGATAGGTCATCCAAACCAAATACCAATAAGGATATTATAGAACTGAAGTGTAGAATGCATAAAAAGCATTTGATAAGGTACGGCACCCATTAATGATAAAATCACTCAGTAAAGTGGGAGTAAAGGGGGCATACTTCAATTTAATGAAGTCTATATATGAGAAATCTACATCCAACATTATACTGAATGGGCAAAACTAAAACCTTCCCCACTAAGTTTCAGAGCAAGATAAAGAGGTCTCCTTTCACTACTTGCATTCAACATAGTGAAGTTAAAATCTCCCCCACACTCCTTAGAAATTTTGATGACTGCCATGAGATAAGAAAAAGAAATAAAAGGCATTCAAATTGGAAAGGAGGACATAAAGCTGTAATTGTTTGCAGATGACATGATAGTGTATATAGAAAACCCTATAGACTCTACCGAAAAAACTACTCGATCTAATAAGTGAGTTTGGCAAACTAGCAGGATACAAATCAATATGCAGAAATTGAAAGCATTTTTGTTCAGAACAATGAAATATCAGAATCAAAATCAGTGGGAAAAAAATCACATTTCCTATAGCAACAAGATAAATAATGTACCGAGGAATATACTTAACCAAGGAGGTTAAAGCCCTATACTCAGGAAGCTATGGAACACTGAAGAAAGAAATTAAGGAAGGCACAAATTAATGGAAGCAAATACTGTGTTCATGGATTGGAAGAATTAACATCATCAAAATGTTCATACTACCCAAAACAATTTATAGATTCAATGCAACCCCTATTAAAATATCAATGACATATTTCACAGATATAGAAGAAACATTTCAAAATTTTATATGGTATTATAAATGACAATGAAGAGCTGAGGCAATTTTAAGAAAGAAAAACAAAATAGGAGGGATCACAATACCTGACATAAAACTATATCACAAAGTCACTGTAACCAAAATAGTATGGTACTGGTATAAGAACACACACATAGATCAATGGAACACAATAGAGAGCCTAGAAATAAACACATTTATTTATGGTCCATTAATATTTGACAAGGTGGACAGAAACCTAAAATGGAGTAAAAATAGCCTCTTCAACAAATGGTGTTGGAAGATCTGGACAGCTACATGCAAAAAATGAAGTTTGACCACCAACTAACACCACACAAAAAATCAGCTCAAGATAGATAAAATACTTAAATATAAGTCACAAAACTATAAAAGTCTTAGAGGAGAACATAGGTGGGAAAATCTCAAATATTCCACACAGCAATATTTTCTCCAATATGTCCCCTAGAGCAAGGGTCATAAAGGAAAGAATAAACAAATGCAACTTCATCAAAACAAGAAACTTCTGCTCAGCTAAAGAAAACATCAACAAAATGAAAAGGGAACCAACCTTTTGGGAAAATGTATTTGCCAATGATATCTCAGACAAGGCTTTGATCTTGAAAATATATAAAGAACTCCCAAGTCTCCAATCCAGGAAGACAAACAACCCAATTAAGAAATGGGCAAAGGACCTGAACAGACACTTCTCCAAGGAGGACATACAGAGGGCCCAGGGACATATGAAAGGGTGCTCAGCATCACTAGCCATCAGGGTGATATAAATTAAAACCACAATGTGATACCACTTCACACCAGTAAGGATGGCCATCATAAACAAATCAACAAACCACATGTACTGGTGAGGATGTGGAGGAAAGGGAACCCTAGTGCACTGTTGGTAGGAATTCAGACTTGTGCAGCCACCATGGAAAACAGGAATTTCCTCAAAAAACCAAAAATGGAACTGACTTTTCATCCCGCAATTCCTATTATGGGATTATACCCTAAGAATCCTGGAAACTCCAATTCAAAAGAACCTATGTAGTCCAACGTTCATAGCAGCACAATTTACAATAGCCAAGAATTGGAAGCAACCTTAGTACCCAACAGTAAATGGGTGGATCAAACAACTATGATACATTTACAGAATGGAATACTATGCAGCAGAATGAAAGAATGACCTACTTCCCTTAGCAACAGTATGGATGAAACTGGAGACTATTATGCTTGGTGAAATAAGGCAGGGGGTGAAAGACACATATCATATGATCTCACCTATAAGTGGAACCTAATCAGCAAAATAAGCAAGCAAGCACAACATAACCAGCAACATTGAAATAAAAAGCAAACTGAGAGTAACCAGAGAGGAGGAGGGAGGGAAATAACAGGAGAAAAGGAGGAGAAGGGTTAACAAGGAACATGCATAAAGGACCAAAGGGGGAAGGATTGAGGGTGGGAAGTGGGGAGTGGTGGGGCTGGGGAAAGTGGAGGTGGGAAATTGTTGAAAAAAAGTAGAGAGAGGGAATCTAAAAATAGTACAGGAAACTGAGAAGTCAAAGAACTGATATGTACAACCCAGGAATGTGAACTAAGGGGTGTGGATATTATGGGATGGGGTGCATAGCAGAGGGGACAAAGGGGAGAAAAAATGAGACAACCGTAATAGCATAATCAATAAAATATACCAGAAAAACTTTTAAAATGAAGAAAGGAAGTGCAAGAAATTGAAAACGTTTTTGAACAAATCATGAATGAAAACTTCCCCAATCTGGTGAAGGTACTAGACATGCAAGTCCAGGATGCTCAGAGAGTCTCAAAGAAGTTGGATCCAAGAAGAAATACACCAAGACATATTATAACTGTTACCCAAGATTAAGGATAAGAGGAGAATCTTAAGGGCAGCAAGACAAAATGAAAAAGTTAACTCCAAAGGAATTCCCATAAGACTATCAGCTGATTTCTCAAAAGAAAACTTACAGGTAAGAAGGGGCTGGAAAGAAGTATTTGAAACCATGAAAGGCAAGGACCTACATTCAAGATTACTCTTTCCAGCAAAGCTATCATTTAGAATGGAAGGGCAGATAAAGTGTTTTCCAGATAAGGTAAAGTTAAAGTTCATGATCACTAAGCCCTTATTATATGAAATGTTAAAGGGACTTATCTAAGAAAAAGGAGAAAAAAAATACAAACAGTAAAAGGACAACAAACTCATGATTATCAGCAACTTAACCTAAAAAACAAAAACAAAAACTAAGCAAACAACTGGAACTGGAACACAATCACAGAAATAGAGATCACGTGGAGGGTTATCAGCGGCGGGTGGGGTGAGGGGGAAATGGGAGAAAAGGTACAGGGAAAAAGAAGCATGATTGCTAGGTACAAAATAGACAATGGGAGTTTAAGAATAGTATAGGAAACATAGAAATCAAAGAACTTGTATGTACAACCCATGGACATGAACTAAGGTGGGGTAGATACTGGAGGGTGGGATGGTGCAGGGTGGAGGGGAATAAAGGGGAGAAAAAATGGGACAATTATAATAGCATAATCAATAAAATATACTTAAAAATCTATTTCATTCATTGAAAGTTGGACTGAATTATATAATTCAAGATCCTAAGCATAAGGGACTGATGCCCATGGATGTTCCTGTTTGGAATTTTCACAATTACTATGTGGAAATAAATTCTGTACGTTGGCTTTGTCTATTTATATACCGAGATATATTCACCTGTAAGTGTTCCATCATGCTTTGTTAAATGTCAGTTCCACTCAAAAGATAAACAAGTCCTACCACAATTTCATAGTTATCTATTTGGTTAGCTCTTGAAATTTTATCTTGAACAGGGCAAAGATAAAGAATGATCAGCAACTATACCCAATACTGTGAGTCATTATTGTCTTCTCTGAATTAATCTTGGATGCTTGAATCACTATCTGGATCATCTAGATTTAGCTTATTCTATTAAAGCCTAACTAGTGGGTAGCTTAATTCTGAGAAATATAACTTTATACTGAAATCAGTTTGATCACCCATAAATTTTCTAAGCTTTCCCCTAGAACATATTTGTATACCCAAGTGTTACATCCCAGAACACTTCCCTAGTCAAAAATACTAATGAAGTGCCAGTGTAATTGGAAGACAGTTAAAAAGAAAAGAGAACCCGTGTGGTACCTCCACACCTGGGATATGGTAAGAAATTCTATTTGCTGTAATTGAACAAAGAACTAGAAAAATCAGAGAAAGGGAAACTGAAGGCAAGGGTTAATTAAGATTTATGTAAAAGGAAAAGAAAATAACAAAAATAAGTCTTGTCAATAACAGAACGGTATGAGCTATGAAAGAGAGATGTGACTTTAGGAAGTATACCTCTCTACCAAGATGTCTCATAGGCACATTAAAGAAGTAATATTCCAACTGTACTCAGTAATATTTATCCTCAAATCTGTGTTTTCCTTGTATTCTTTAGCTTAGTTAGCAGTATTACTACCACCATCCACCAATCTACCAAGTAAAGAAAGTTGGGAAATATCACAGAATATTTTTCAATTTCAATATCCAACCCATTGTTATCCCTGTTATTTATATTTCCACATTATCTCTCATCAAAACTTTTTTAAAAGATCCTACTGCCAATACTAGAATTCAGAAACTCTTTGTTGTCTGGACTTTTATATTAGTGCCCTAGTGGTCTTGCCCTTCTCCATTAATTCTGTATCATCAGAAACTGGCACAGTCCCTGAAATATGATTAAATTAGTCAACCATGAACCATATTTTAGTACTCTGTTCAAACAGACTAACCACCAGATAGCAGGACTCCAGCTGCAAAGTCTATGGAATATGCTGTAAGAGATTAGATATAGCACTGAAATTGGAAAGACCAAGTGCAACTGTTAAAATATTATACATTAGGAAGCACTCTCTGTGAATCTTCCTGATAATGTGCCCTGCAAGACAGACTGCATTTGAGTGCTTTCCTAACAAAGATGATAATTGTCAGACAGTGTTTTCTAGGGAAACAGTGAGGGAAGAGACAGTATAATCAAGGCAGCCAGTTACATAAAAGAACATATACAATTTCTCCTATTTCCTTTTTGCAGTCTTTAGGTCCCAGAGAAGCTAGAACCAGAAGGGAGGGAAGGAGGGGCAAAAGAAAATAAGACTACACCACCTCCCCTCTGTGGTTACCTTGGTCTAAAGGTCAAGGAATATCTAGAGGGATGGAAAGAAATGAGGTTAGGATTTTTAATTGAAATGATATGTGCTGTTTAAAAATCACTGAAAGTGACCAACAGGGAAGCTACCAAAAATGTCATTAAATGGGTTGGGAAGACAGATTCAACAGGATATGACTGAATGTAGTGTTTGGAAAAAAGTAATAAAATGATTTGTTATTCATATTTCACAAGGTTCATAGGCCTCATTAAATCATTTACTTGTATTTTACCAGATAAATATTTTAAAATGTATTTTATTGAGTATGCTATTACAGTTGTCCCTTTTTTCCCCTTTCTCCCCCTTCACCTGATACCTCCATTCCCTCCAGCAAGCCCCCCGCCTTCATGTCCATGTCCATGGGTCATGCATATAAGTTCTTTGTCTACTCCATTACCTGTACTGTACTTACCATACCCCTGTCTATTTTGTACCTACCAATTTGTGCTTCCTAATTCCTGCAGCCTTCCCCTTATTTCTCCCTTCCCCCTCCCAGCTGATATCCCTCAAAACGATTTCCATATCTATGATTCTGTTCCTGTTCTGCTTGTTTGCTTAGTTTGTTATTTGGATTCAATTATTGATAGTTGTGAATTTATTGCCATTTTAATGTTCATTATTTTGATCTTCTTTTTCTTAAATAAGTCCCTTAACATTTCATATAATAATGGCTTGGTGATGATTAACTACTTTAGTTTTACCCTGTCTGGGAAGTGCTTTACCTGCACTTCTATTCTAAATGGTAGCTTTGCTGGAAAGAGTTATCTAGGCTGTAGGTCCTTGCTTTTCATCAGTTTGAGTACTTCTTGCCAGTCCTTTCTAGCCTGTAAAGTTTCTTTTGAGAAATCAGCTGTTGGTCTTATGAGAACTCCTTTGTAGGTTATTGTCTGTTTTTCTCTTGCTGCTTTTAAGATTCTCTCTTTATCTTTAAACTTTGGCATTTTAATTATTATGTGTCTTGGTGTGGTTTTCTTTGTGTCCATCTTGTTTGAGACTCTCTGTGTTTTCTTCACTTGTATGTGTATTTCTGTCAACAAATTAGGGAAGTTATGTTTCTTTTATTTTTCAAATAAATTTTCTTTTTTTTTCTCTTTTCTCCTCCTGTCACTCCAATGATTTGGATGTTGGTATGTTTAAAGATGTGCCAGAGGTTCCTAAGCCTAGCCTCAATTTTTTTTGAGTTCCTTTTTCTTCCTGCTGTTTGAACTGAGTATTTTTTCCTTCCTTGTTTTCCAAGTTGTTGATCCTATGCAATGTTGGTTCCCTGTAGATTTCCTGTATTTCATTTAATGCAGCCTTTATTTCTGCCTTGGTCTTTTTTATGCCACTGAAGTACCCAGTGATTTCTTGGAGCATCCTGACAACCAGTGTTTTGAATTCTGCATCTGATAAATTGCTTATCTCCATTTTATTTAGCTCTTTTTCTAGAGTGTTGTTCTTTTCTTTCATTTGGCCATATTTCCCTGTCTCCTCATTTTAGCAGTCTCCCTGTGTTTGTTTTTGTGTATTAGATAGAGCTTCTTTGATTCCCTGTCTTGACCTAGTATAGAAAGTTGCACCTGTTAAGTTGTATGGGGCAGAGCCTTAGGTAATCACTGGGGTGGGGAAACCCTTGTTATTGCTCTGTGCTCTGTGTTTGGGAGGGCTCACAGAGGGGACAATGTCACTGCATGGCCTCTGGATTTTCGCCCAGGAGGAAGCTGTCTCCCCACTCACACTTCAGTTTCTCTCCATATTTCACTGGTGCCCTTCCATCTGTTGCCCTGGTGCTGAATCCCAGCGCCAGTGGGTTTGTGTAAATTCTAAGTCTATTGCAGGCCATTAAAGAGGAGTCTCTTCAGAATCCTGCAGTTTTTTCCACTATCCCAACCCCCATTGGTTTTCACAACCAGAAGTTATGAGGCCTTTTCTTCTTGGTCCTGGAACCCTGGGCTGGGTGGTCTAGACAGGGGTTGGGATCCCTTGCTCACAAGGTACACCTCCAATTTTTTAATCTGCTACACATGGATGTGGGACCACCCATCTCATCTCCATGCCTCTCCAGCATTTGCAAAATTTATTTAGAGTTGCCTTTATTTAAGCTGATTTCAGTGCTCACCCTTCTTCATTTTGATCCTGCCAATACTATTCTTGGACTTTTTATTTTGCTAAACTCTTTGTCCATTGCAATATACATTCAAATGTATTTTTTAAAATTCATGACTACTATGTTTTCCGGCATCTTGATATCTAACACTGTCTGATTTGTCATTGCACATGAGAGATGGTTAAATTAGGTATAAAATTTTGGGATTACAAAATTTTCCAATTGCAGCTCTATAGATATTGTTTTATTTTATTATGAATTTAATTATTATAATACAAAAGTTTGAGGACAACCTGATTTTTATTCCTCTATAGTTAAAATGTTTTATCATTCTAGATAATAATGTTGTTTTGTTTATAAGCATAGTTCAAAAATCAATGTCCCCTTTAAATCACTATTTATAAGAATTTATCTTAAGGAGATAAACTGTATTTTTGGGAATTTTCCAGGCCATATAGAAAGTTTATTTGAATTTTGAAAACTAGGAACTAGATGTGTAAGTGGATGAGGCTAACTTTGTGGTCAGAGATTCTTTTCGCTACAATGAAATGAGGGTTTTAGATCACAAAAGTCATGGAATTGACAAATGGTTGTTCAAATTTTGTATTCTCAAACACTTATTACAACAATCTCTGCAGATTTGAATGTATTATCCTTCCAGAAATGAGGGGACAGGGATTTATTCTGAATCTGATTTTTTATTTGTACTTTCCCTGGATAAGAGATTGTGAGACCATGTTGATATTTAATTATACTGTCCATCTCTGGAGGCTACCCATTGTAAATTTGCTTTCTTTATTTGGGTAAAAAAAGCAGAATTTCCTTTAAGAAGTTAGGATAGGCAGGATTTTTCAAGAAAGAGCCTCGACCCAGTGCATTTTAATTTCTATTACTTGTCACTAATTTCAGAAATGCACATGTCATAGGGAAGTAGCACAATGACTTTGGCCCAACTTCATTATGAAGAATAATCATAATGTACCCTATATTCTACTAAGAAAAAATAATTGTCTGGGTAATGTTCCTTAAATGTAGATAGACTGATAATATTCCAGGCAATATCCTGAGCATTTTTTTAAGTCCTATGAATAAACTGTACTTTATTAAAACCCTATTATTTATTAAGCCCCATATAAAACTGGTCAAAAGATATATAAATTTTAACCCTGGCTGGTGTGGCTCAGTGGATTGAGTGCCAGACTACAAAGCAAAGGGTCGCCGGTTGGATTCCCAGTCAGGGCACATGCCTGGGTTGCAGGCATGGTCCCCAGTAGGGGGCACATGAGAGGCAACCACACATTCATGTTTTTCTCGCTCCCTTCCTCTCTCTCTAAAAATAAAAATTAAATAAAATCTTTATTAAAATGATATACAAATTTTAAATTTTACGAAAAGTAGTGAGTGTCCTTTTTTATATTCTTTTCCCTACCAGTAGTTTTGTCTCTTTAATCTTTTAATATTTAATCTTTAGTCCCTTTTGTCTTTTTAATCTCTGTCATCCTGATATGCACAAGTGGTTTTTGTTTTAATTATGACTGATGTCACATACTCTTTATGAATTTCTTTTACATTGTAATTTTTTAATTCCCTCTTTTACTTTTTATTATTTCTTTTTCTTTTTTACATTTTATATAATGTTGTAATTTTTAGTATTAAATTTCAGCCCCCTTATACCACCTTTCCCCCAGCAGTCAGTCAGAGAAAGACAAATGCCATATAATTTTGCTAATAGACTCTAACAAACAATGTGAACTAATAAGGAAATGAAGACAGACTCATAGCAGGATGACAGCCAGTGTGGGGGAGGTTAGGGGATGAAAGGATTGAACAAAAGGGAAAAAAAGACTTATGGGCATGTAAATTTTCACTTTTGCTAAAGGGATAAGGAAGGAGTTTGCTAAGTTTAGCAGGCAGGGTGAGATCTAAGGTAAAGGTCTTTAGGTGTAGAAAATGGCATGTGCAAGAATATGGATGTTTGAAAGTGGGTCTGTTCAAGAGATGCTGGAATAAGGTTCATAGGAGGGTTGCTATAAGATGAAACTGGAAAAACAAACAGGGGTCAGTTCTCTGTGTAGAATTTAGTCTCTCTTTTATTTAAACTTGAACCCACTGATGAGAGACCTTCCTAATTCCAGCATGTTGATTCCAAAGGTTTTCGTTGGTTATTAATTGATAAAAATTAACAACCAGTAGTCTCTGAGTTGATTTTTATCTTTGGCGCTTATAAACCCTCATTGCAATTGGACTTGGAAAATATCTTTAAAGCACCCACCCTGTTACTTGTTAGCTTATTACTATTGAATTTGAGTCTAGAGTAGAACTAGAAAATGGTCCATTGCGAGTATGGTCTTTGAACTTCATCCCAACGAGGAAAATATATGTTTAAGATTTCCTTCTTAAGACCAAGAGGTACTTCTTTAACTATCCTAGGATGTTAAAATACCTATCAATATACTCTTGACCACATGCCTTCTTCACTTTATCCTGAAAAAATAATTAAGGTAAAGAATGACATGGATGGAAATCTTAAGGAGCATAACACTATTTTGTTTTTGTTAATTGTCACAAGTTTCTTTTTAAGTGCTAATAAATTATATAGGATACAATACATTATTTACATATAAAATAGGAGTTGTCAAGCTTGTTATAAAAGTACAATGACTATAAGACTCATTATAGATTTCAAGTCTGAGCTCTGAGTCTGTGGTTTCTCATTCAGTTTTTAGACTCTCCACAAAAACTTTTCTTTAAAGAAAAAATATCTTCAGCAAAAGAATGACAGACATTTAACTGATCTCTGTAAATTGATGTCACATACTTTTGAATATGTTTAATATGTTTATTTACCATTTTTATTTCTTTTATAAATTTTCATGTTTGCTAAAATAATGATGTTTATATTTGTCTTAATGATCAGGCTTGTTGTGTGACATATACATTGCAAAGTTTTCTAATTTGTTAGCTATATTTTGTGTGTGTCTGTATGTATGTATATACTATCTCATTGTTGTTTTACCAATATATTTTAACATTTCTATTTAATCTAATTTATCAATTATTACCACTTTATTTTTGATTTTTTAATATTTTTCATATTCAGAAATGAATCTCTCAAATCAAGTCTATAAAAATGGTAACAAAATTTGATTAGTGATTTTATGATTTGCCTTATATTTAAAACTTCAAACCATTTACAGGTTGTTTTGATTGTTATAAGAGAAGCAATCTTTGTTTTTTGTTTGTTTCTACATGGCTGCTTCCCCCCAATATCATTTATTTAATGCATTTAGTTTTTGTTTATTTGAAATGCCCCATTTAGTGTGTATAAAGTCCCATATATCCTTAGGTTTGTTTAAAGACATTTTTCTGGCCCTGACCAAGTTACTCAGTTGGTTGGAGTATCATCCCATACACTGAAAGATTGTGGGTTTGATCCCAGGATCAAAGCACAAAATTAGGGTGTGGGTTGGATCCTTGGTCAGGGTGCATTCAGGAGGCAACCAATCAATATTTCTTACATCGATGTTTCTCTTTCTCTAAAATTGGGTGAATATTTAAAAAAAAAGTTAGAATAAAAGACCTTACTCTGTTCTACTGATCTATCTGTTCTCAACCCAATACCATTTTTCTTTTCAAATAAGCTTCCTTGTTTCTAAAGTATTTATAAGTTCTATTTTATTTTATTGTCGGAATGATGTTTTTGGTGGAAGTACTAGAAATCTGAATACTAATAATTACAGCAAAAAATGTTATATTGCTTATGATTTTAATGATTAGTGGAGTGAGAAAAGGGGCTATTAGATAACTGCAGTTAATGTGCCATCTTACTATTGCATTGTTCCAACATTTTCAACTGTTTGTTATCTTTTTCTTTCCAAATGTTTTATCTTGAAAAATATTTTCTATGGAAAATTATTTGATTAGCTTTTAGCAGTCAGCATCATATTGTATATTTAAGAGCATGTTTCTACTCAGCTACACATATGAATAATCTGACATGTGGATATTTCCCCTAGAGAAAATGAAAACTTATATTTACACAAAAACCTGTACAGGATTATTATATTTTAATTCTTCTGAATTATACCTTTTTGTAATTTTTGGAAGATAATATTTAAAAATCTTAAGTCAAGAGATTGCAATTCAGTTGCTTACCTCTTAATTATTCCCACTGAAGGGAAATAAAGAGATGTTTGTCATCTAAACACAGCGGCAGCACACAATGTCTTAAAAGTTACAGAAAGAGCCCAGTCAAACTTCCTTGGACCACCCTAAATTCTCTCATTTATATCCCATAACAAGATCAACAGTTCCTCAATAACTTTTATACATTCTGTCTCCTAGATCCCTCATTTTTATTTACCTTTTCTTCATCCCCACTTTCTTTATCTAAATCCTTTTGTTCTGGGTTACAGCTATAGCCTTTATGTAGTTTTTTCCTCCTAAGTAAACCCTCCTCTCTCTTATCCACTAATAACTGACAAATGGGTTAAGGTATATGAATTCAGGATTTACAGACTGGCATAGGGAAATTTAATATGCCAATCAACTGGACAATAATTATTAGAGACATTATTGCCAGCCCACAAACACTTGAACTTCAGACAATTGCAAATTAAATATTATAGTACCACTTTCACACTTAAAATTGAAAATAATTAGTATTAAAGAGTGATATCTAGTTTTAACAAGCTCTGAGGAAATGGGCAGTATCCAGTAGGCTACTGTGAATATGGATTGCTATGATCTTTTGTCAAGGTAATTTTTTTTGTATCTTAAGGTTAAACATTTTTTATTAGAAATATATCCCACCTAAATAAAATATATGTAAGACTCATAGTGCATCTTCATTTTAATTAAAATGAATATTTTCATTAGATATTTCCATTTTATAAGGGGATGGATGAGAATTATGGTATAGTCTTTCTTGATTTTAAGGTGAAAACTTTATATCTATATCTATTGGCCTAGAATGGTTTACATAATATACTGTTCTGTGGGAAAAAATGTTGAAGAACAATGACTATAAGATGATTACTTATACACAGAAAAAATAGAGAATATAAAAGTTGGTATTTTTAGTGTATGTTTGTGATATTACAGGGAAGGGGATGAGAGCGCAGATGGTTACCACTAGAAGAGAGGCTATTTGTTATTTTAAGCAAATCAACTAAAATGTCAGTATCTTTTAATGAGGTTCAAAATGTGATTATTTACATGATTATAGAAAATAGCACAGTAATGGGGTGAATATACACCAAACACGTTACCACTGGATAGGACTGATTGCTTCCTCTACTGTGTGATACTTGAGAGCCACTATAGCATATCTGTTAAGAACATAGGGCCTGTATTATAAGTACGTGGATTTGAATCTTAGCTCCATTATTTACGATATTTGTGATCTTCGATAATTTAATAAATCACTTAGTGCTTCAGTTCCCTCAATAGTAAAATAGGGTAATAATAATACCTACTGAATAAAGTAATTATGAGAATTACATGAACTAATATATACATTTATTGCTTAAAATATTCCCTGTTACAAAGAAACCATTCAATAAGTATTAGCTGCTATTCTAGAATGATAGGAGTTATATGGATATCTCACTTACTAGGACATGGCATTTTAAAAAAAGTATATAGAAGTGGAATATAATCAAAAAAACAAACAAGCGAAATAAAACCAGAGATATGGAAATAATGAACAAACTGACAGTGACCAGAGGGGAGGGGATAAAGAAGGGATGGGCCAAGTCAAGGAATATGTATAAAGGATCCATGCACAAAGACAAGAGGGTGGGAGACTGAATGTAGGAAGTGGGTGGGTAGGGCAGGGGAGAATAATAAGGGAAAAATAGGGACAACTGTAATTGAACAACAATAACAAATTTTAAAAAAGAAGTAGATGTGCAGGTAAATCCAATGTGTGTGTGTATGTGTGTGTGTGTGTGATTTACACAGAGAATTGGATTATGGCAGTATATTTTTTGATTTTTAATAATTTGTAAAGTATATATTATTTATTCAGATGAAAAACAAAAACTTATTACAAGTAATATATTTTTAATATTAGGGCAAATAAGATAAATCACCTGCAGCTTACCATGCAATCACATCTCAGGCCAAGTCCTAGATTTCAGCCAAATTTATTTCCATATTTCTTCTGCTCTAATTAGGATGACCATATAATTTATCATCCAATTCAGGGCACTTTTGAGAGAAAATAGGGCACTTTATAATTAAACCTAGAATTGGTCTTAAAAGGGACTGTCTAAATAACTAGGATACATTGTCATGCCAGCCCCAGGAAAATTTCCCTTGACATACCTATACTAACCCCACTATAGCCCAGTATACTGCTTGCTTCAGATTCACAATGGTCACTAAGGACACCCCAGTTCAGGTTACCATCATTCTTCATTTGAATTAATAATAGCTTTACAAGAGACCTCCCTTATTTCCTTTTTTCTATTCACTCACCACAGCTGTCAAAGTGATCATTTTATTTATTTTTTGGTATATTTTATAGATTAGGCTATTACAGTTGTACCATTTTGTTCTCCCCTTTATCCCCTCCACTGTGCACTCCATGCCATCGTCCCCACACCTCTTAGTTCAGGTTTATGGGCTGTACATTTCAGTTCTTTGGCTTCTCAGTTTCCTATACTAATCTTAGCCTCCCCTGTCTACTTTTTTGGTCAACATTTTCTGGCCACCACTTTCCCCAGCCCCACCCATCCTTACCTCTCACCCTCAATCGTTCCCCCATTTGGCTTTGTCTATGGGTCCTTTATGCACGTTCCTTGATGACCCACCACAGCTGTCAGGGTGATTATTTTAAAATGTAGGTTAAATAATGTCACTTGTTTGCTCAGTTTCTGCAATGACTTTCTGTGTCATTGAGAGTAAAACCCAGAATCCTTTCAATTGTCCTTATAAGACCTGACCCTATCTGGCTGTCCCTTACCTCCAAATAAAGATCCCATTGATTCTCTAACCTTATCCCCTACTATTCCCCCTATCATTGGTTTGCCTCCATCAACACTGACCCCTTTCCTGTTCTTCAAACATATCAGAAATGCCTCCATCTGAGTGACTTTGCACTTCTGTTCCCTCTCCTTGGTTTGCTTTTCTGCCAATATCTATGGGGTTTGCTCCCTCATATTTTTCCGTTTTTTCTCAGTCTCATTCCTCATGATGCCTACTCAAACACTTTCTTTAAAATTGTAAATCACTGCCCCTCTAATACTCCTCTTTCCTTTTCTAAATTTTATTTATTTTATTTTCAAAGTGACTAGAATGTAAGCCTCTATAATGTTAAGAATTGTCTCTTGTATCCCCTACTGTATCCATAGCCCCTACAACAGCACTGTCCACATAGCCAGTACTTAATATATGTTGATTGATGATGAAGACAAACTTCACTTGCTTCTTTAAGTTTTTCACATACAGACTTGTTTATATTATTTCTTTGCAGGATTTAAACCCCATTCTTTTGGGAGTTATGCCTAATGCCATAACTTCTATGAGCATTTGCCTATCAATTCTGAGAAAGCTCGAGTCTGCTAATGACCACAAGCTATATGCTATACCAATTTGTAAGTAAGTGACAAGTTTTGGAGACATGTTCCCTCATATATTTTTAAGCAGGTGGGGTAGAAAATGAGAGTATGTTATCTCTGCTGGTGCAGATCTTTATTTTATAGCCACTAATTACTCAGAAGAGTAATAAAGAATGACATCAAAAGAAGAAAGATCTCCAGACTCATTTTTGTGTGATGCTTTGCCAAGAGCACCATTATCAGGGCAGTGCATGCAGCACATGGGGTTGGGGGGCCCAGGAAATGTGTGAATTTGTTGCCACCACCAAATTAACTGCTTCATTATGTTGTCTTTCCAATTTTACATTCTTAATTACACATTCATAAAACTGCCCCTTCTTTTGAGCATAAATACAACTGCCACAAAATATAATTGTGCATGTTTATCAAGTACCTAATTTGTTTTAGTTGCCAGTTCCTAATTACATATGAAATATAAATGAATTGTAGGCCATATATTACATGTTAACTACGGCAAGGAGAACTTTTCATAGGTCCAACCGACACTGAAGTTGCAGGAAGTAACAAGCCTGTTGTCGAATATTCTTTGTGTATACCTCTTCTCAACCTAGACATCCAGGAATACACAACTAGCGATGGTTTACATATACATGCATAAAATGTCATAAAACATCATATCCCATGGCAATCATGTTTTGAACATTTTTCATGCTATGAACAAGTATTTTACCCTAAC
The DNA here is from genome assembly GCA_004026545.1 of Mormoops blainvillei. NCBI lineage: Eukaryota > Metazoa > Chordata > Mammalia > Chiroptera > Mormoopidae > Mormoops > Mormoops blainvillei. Next base: position 51,589 of record PVJD01008845.1, read on the forward strand.
TTGCTCTAGTGCCACTAACTTTATCTATTTTGAGAATAAAGTTCATAAAGTCAGGACTCTTGTTTATAATTTTATACCTCGGTATATTAGTTTCCTGAGGTTAGCATGACAAATTACCATAAATTCGATGTCTTAAAACAACTTAAGTTTGTTTTCTTACAGTTCCGGAAGCCCAAAGTCTGAAATCAAGGTCCCTGTACTGCTGCAGTCTCTCATGCCACCAGGGTTCTGGGTGGAGAATCCTTCCTTACCTCTTCCTATTTCTGGTGGCTGGCCAGCATTCTTCAGTGTTCCAATCTCTGCTTCCCTCTTCATATTGCCTTTTTCCCTGTGTCAAAATTTCCTCAACCTCTCTCTTTTAAGCATACATGTCATTATGAACATATATGGCATTACAAACATGAATGCTCTATAATTCAAGATAAGCATCTCCTCTCAAGATGCTGAATTTAATCATGTAAGGTAATGTGCTCTATTTTTCATATAAGATAGTATTTACAGGTTCTAGGTACTAGGAAGTGAATATGTCCTTGGGACTTGATTTTTTTCAACTCACCACACTAAGACACTTCCTAACATGTAATAAAAATTTGATAAGTTTAGTGGCTTATATGTCTTGAGCAAGTGTCTCCCTCTCACCTCTCCCCCCCTTTGCTCTCTCTTTCTGTTTGATTTTCTCATATTTAGTCTGAGAGGGTTGAATTACATCATTATTTTGACAGAAAGTGACATAAAACAATTATAAAGAAAAAAATCACATGGAATACAGATTAAGCCAGGTATAGGCTTGAGTTTGATATAGTTCATTCCACACCTCCATTATTCAGTGAAATAGAGAAAGGGACATGGACATGTCTTTGTGTTTCAGAGTTGGCTTATTATAGCATATCAGTCATTTTAAGGCAATAGAATTAGATTTGATAGAGATGTTCTCACTTCAAATACTTATGTGAAAGTGGGAGGAATCTCAGTAAATGCACGATACTTGCAATATGTTTGTAATCAGTCTTGAGCCCCAAAATTCTAACCATGAAGAACTATATTAGAATTATTTTTTTCCTGAATATCATGAAACAAAACACTGTAGGGGATGTAGGCTGCCATCCAAAGAAAACACATTTTGATAGCTAAAATTTTAATCAAGTGTAAATAGTTTGCAGTAGCTATTATTTCAAGACATACTGGAATTATTGATATTTTAAAATAAAACTTTTATTATGCTTAGAGTGATATTGGTCATGAAAGACAAGTATCATATGGTTTCACTCATATGTGGACTCTAATGAACAAAATTAACTAACAAGCAAAATAGATACAGACTCACAAATAGCTTTTGGGGTGAGATTGAGGGGCTGGGTGGGTGATGGAGGAATTGAGCAAAAAAGAAAAAAGAAAAAAGAAAAACTCATGGACACAAGCCACAGTGCGGTGATTGCCAGGGGGAGGCTGTGAGGGAGGTGGATGAGGGTATAGGGGAGATAAAATAGTAATGGAAGGAGACTTGACTTGGGTTAGTGAACACACAACACAGTGTATAGATGACATGTGAAATTGTGCACCTGAAAACTCTATATATAAATTAAATAAAAATGAAAAAATATAAACTAGAACTTTTACATCTTCTTTTTAAATATATTTAATGAAATCTAAATGTCAAAGGAATTTGATATCTGCTATTATATGTGTGTGTATAATGTTTTAATTGTTCAAGTACAGTTTTCTGTACATTTCCTCCCACCCTTTCCTTGACTTTGTCCATGAGTCCCCCATGTATGTTCCTTGACAACCCTTCCCCTGTTTCCCCCTGTCTTCCCCTCCCTTCTCTCTGTTCACTGTCAGTTTGTTCTTCATTTCAATGTCTCTGGTTACATTTAACTGGCTTGATTTTCCTGTTGATTAGTCTCCACTTATAGGTGAGATCATATGGTATCTGTCTTCAATGCCTGGCTTATTTCACTTAGCAAAGTGCTCTCCAGGTCCATTCATGCTGTTGTGAATGGGAGGAGCTCTTTCTTTCTTTCTGCTGTGTAGTATTCCATTGTGTAAATGTACCACAGTTTTTTTTGATACACTCATTTACTAATGGGCACCTAGGTTGCTTCCAACACTTGACTATTGTAAAGTGTGCTGCTATGGACATTGGGGTACATGTGTTCTTTTGAATTGGTGTTTCTGGATTTTTAGGGTATAACCCCAGCAGTGGAATTGCTGGGTCAAAAGGCAGTTCCATTTTTAGTTTACTGAGGTAATTCCATACTGTTTTCCACAGTGGCTATACCAGTCTGCATTCCCACCAACAGTGCACTAGGGTTTCCTTTTCTCCACAATCTTGCCAGCACTTACTATTTGTTGATTTGTTCATGATGACCATTCTGTCTGGTGTGAAGTGGTATCACATTGTGGTTTTAATTTGTATCTCATTGATTGCTAGTGCTGCTGAACATCCTTTCATATGTCTCTGGGCCCTGTGTATGTCCTCGCTAGAGAAATGTCTGTTCAAGTCCTTTGCCCATTTCTTAATTGGGTTGTTTATCTTCCTAGAGTGGAGTCATGTGAGTTCTTCATATATTTTAGAAATCAAACCCTTGTCAGATGTGTCATTGGAAAATATATTTTCCCATATGGTTGGTTCCCTTTTCATTTTGCTGATGTTTTCTATCATTATGCAGAAGCTTCTTATTTTGATGAAGTGCCATTTGTTTATTCCTTCCTTTATGACCCTTGCTCTAGGGGACATAACATTGAAAATATTGCTGCGTGGAATATCTGAACTTTTCCTTCCTATGTTAACTTCTAGGACTTTTATAGTTTCACGACTTATATTTAAGTCTTTTATCCACCTTGAGTTTATTTTTGTGTGTGGTATAAGTTGCCGGTCGAGTTTCATTTTTTTGCATGTAGCTGTCCACACGTCCCAACACCATTTGTTGACGAGGCTATTTGTATTCCGTTTCATGATTTTGCGTCCTTTGTTGAATATTAATTGACCATAGACAGATGGGTTTATTATATATTTTTAAAATATGTAAAATTTTCAGTTTCTTTACACATAGCAAATTTCTCCTTGAATTAATGTTTTCATTCAACTAGTCAAAAGTTTATTATTCTAATTTAATATACATTTGCATGAAAATATTTTATTGGTTTTCAATAAATGGTGCTGGAACAACTGGACATCCAAATAAAAAATGAATCTAGACACAGACCTCACACCTTTCACCAAAATTAACTTAAAATGGATCACAGATATAAATGTAAAGCACAAAACTATAAAACTCCAAGGCAAAAACGTTGGAGAAAACCTTGATAACTTTGGATATGGTGATTTTTTAGATACAGTGACAAAGACAGAACTCATGAAAGAAATAATTGATAAGCTAAAACCTTGAAATTAAAACTTCTACTCTGTGAAAGACAATGTTAAGAGAATGAGAAGATAAGTCACAGACTTGGATATATACAGCGGTGAATGAAAGTGGGTTTACAGTTGTGAGTATACTAAGCACAGCTTATTGTATTATTATTCATTAATTATTGTATTATTTCCCATCCTGTAAAACTACTTTTTCCCATCCTTATATTTGCAAAAGACACATATGATAAGGGACTGGTATACAAAATACAAAAAGAACTCATAACTCAACAACAACAACAATTAAAAATGGGCCAAAGGCCTGGCTGGTGTGACTTGATTGGGCATTGTCCTGCCAACCAAAAGGGCATGGGTTCGATTCCCAGTCAGTGCACATGCCTAGGCTGCAGGTTTGGTCCTTGGTCAGGGTGCATACAAAAGGCAACCAATGTTTCTCTCTCACATCAATGTTTCACTCATATTCTTTCTCCCTCGCTTTCTCTCTCTCTAAAGCCTCTCTCTTCTCTGTAAAAGCAATGAAAACATATCCTCAGGTGAGGATAAAAATATTTAATGGGGCAAAGATTTTAAAAGACACCACAACATAAGAAATGTATAGATAGCAAATAAAGCATATGAAAATGTGCTTCACATCATATGTCATCAGGGAAATGCAATTTAAAACAACAATAAGATACCACTATTCACTTATTACAATGGCAAAAATCCAGAACATTAACACTAAATGCTGGTGAGGTTATGGAGCAACAGGAAGTCTCATTCATTGTTGGTGGGAGAGCAAAATGATACAGCCACTTTGTAAAACAGCTTGTTATTTTCTTAAAAACTCAACATAATTTTACCATGTGATCCATCAATCATATTCTTTGCTTTATACCCAACTAAACTGGAAAATTTATATTCACATAAATTCCTGCACTTGAATACTTATAGCTTTGTTCATAATTGCTCAAACTTAGAAGCAACCATTCCTTCCCATAGGTAAATTGACAAATAAACTTGGTAAGCCCAGACAATGGAATATTATTTAGCACTAAGAGGAAATGAGTTATCAAGCCAAGATAAGACATGGAGGAAACTTAAGTGCATATTAATAAGTAAAAGCCAATCTGAGAAGGCAACATAATGTATGATTCTAACTATAAGACTTGCTGGAAAATACAATAGTGTGGAGACAATACAAAGATCAGTGCTTGCCAGGGGTTGGAGGTCATAGAGGATGGGGAGGGAATAATTGGTGGAGCACACTGGATATTTAGGGCAATAAAAATGTATGATACCTCCTTGACCAGTGTTGCTCAGTTAGTTGGGAATCATCCCACAAAGTGAAAGGTTGATGGTTCAATTCCCAGTCAGGGCACATGTTTGAGTTGGAAGTCTGGTCCCAAGTTGGGACACATACAAGAGGCAACCAATTGATGTTTTCCTCTCACATTTCCCTCTTTACCAATGTTACTCTCTCTCTAAAAGTAAATAAAATCTTTTAAAAATGTGTGATACCATAATTATAAAAATGCATAATATACATTTATCTATATCCATAAAATATACACCACAGAGCATCAACCATAATCTAAACCAGTGATTTCCAATTGGTGTATTTGAAAATACACCTTACCAGATGTATCAGCAAATATGTTCCCCCATTCTGTGTGTTGTCTTTTTATTTTGTTGATGATTCCTTTTGCTGTGCAAAACCTTTTTAGTTTGATGTAGTCCTATTTGTTTATTTTTTCTTCTGATTCCCTTATTGGGGAGATATATTTGATAAAAAATTGCTAAGAGAAATGTCTGAGATTTTGCTGTCTATGTTTAATTCAACAGTTTTTTATGGTTTGGGGTCAAACATTTAAGTCTTTGATCCATTTTGAATTTCCTTTTGTGTGTGGTATATGAAGGTGATCTAGTTTCATTTTTTTCTGTATGCATTTGTCCTTTTTTCCCAACATCATTTATTGAATAAACTATCTTTAGCCAATTGTATGTGCTTGCTTCCTATGTTGAATATTAATTGACTATAAAGGTGTGGGTTTCTTTCTGGGCTCTCTCTTCTGTTCCATTCACCTTTGTGTCTGTTTTTATGCCAGTACCAGGTTGTTTTGATTACTATGGCCTTATAGTACAGTTTGATATTAGGTGGTGTGATCTGTCTAGTTTAGTTCTTTTTCAGGATAGCTGTTGCTATGTGGGGCCTTTTGTAGTTCCATATAAATTTTTGAAATATTTGTTCTAGTTCAGTGAAATACATCTTTTGGAATCTTGATAGGAATTATGTTGAATCTGTAGATTGCTTTGGGTAGTATGGACATTTTAATGATGTTAATTCATTTTATCCATGAAGATGGTATGTACTCTCACTTATTTGTACAATTTCTTTCTTCAGTGTCTTATAATTTTCCATGTACAGGTCTTTTACATCTTTAGTTAGGTTTATTCCTAGGTATTTCATTATTTTTGATGCAATTGTGAATGGGATGGTTTTCTTAATTTCCCTTTCTGTTAGTTCATTATTGACATATAAAAATGCAAGTGATTTCTGGATATTAATTTTGTATGCTGCTATTTTTCTGAATTCACTCATCAGTTCTTGTAGTTCCTTGGTGGAATCTTTGAAGTTCTCTATGTACAGTATCATGTCATCTGCAAATACTGACAGTTTTACTTCTTCCTTTCCAATTTGGATGCATTTTATTTCTTCTTGTCTGATTGTTGTGGATAGGACTTACAGTACTATGTTGAAAAAGAGATGAAAGTGGATATCCCTGTCATATCTCTGATCTTAATCGGAACGCTTGTAGTTTTCGTCCATTGAGTTTGATGTGGCAGTGGGTTTGTCATATACAGACTTTATTATCTTTAGGTATGTTGCCTCTATGTCCTCTGTGCTGATAGTTTTTATCATAAATGGGTGCAGGATTTTATCAAATGCTTTTTCTGCATCTATTGATATGATCATGTGGTTTTTATCCTTCATTTTGTATATGTTGTGAATCACATTTTTTGATTTTTGAATGTTGTATGAATCTTGCATTCCTGGAATAAATCCCACTTAATCACAGTGGGTGATGTTTTTGATGCATTGCTGTATTTGGTTTGCTAATATTTTGTTGAGGATTTTAGTGTCTATGTTCATCAGGGATAGTGCCTATAATTTTCTTTCCTTGTAGTGCCTTTATCTGGGTTGGGAATTAAGATAATGCTGGACTTGTAAAGTGAGTTTGGGAGCCTTTCCTCCTTTTGAATTTTATGAAATAGTTTGAGAAGCAGAGGTGTTAGTTCTTCTCAAAATGTTTGGTAAAATTTACCTGTGAAGTCATCTGGTCCAGGGCTTTCAGTTGTTTGGAGTTTTATGACTACTGCTTCAATTTTACTAGGTATAATATGTCTATTCAGATTCTCTGATTCTTCCTGATTTAGTTTTGGAAGAGTGTATGTTTCTAGGAATTTATACATTTTGCCCAGGTTGTCCAGTTTGTTAGAATATAGTTGTTCATAATATTTTCTAACAATCCTTTTTATTTCCTTCGTGTCAGTTGTTACTTATCCTATTTCATTTCTGATTTTATTTATTTGAGTCATTTCTCTTTTTCTCTTGATCAGTGTGGTTAAAGATTTATCAATCTTGTTATCTTTCCAAAGAACCAGACCTAGGACACATTGCATTATTTTTGTATCATTTTTTAAAGACTCTATTTCATTTATTTCTGCTCGGATCTTAATTATTTCCTTCCCTCTACTCACTTTTGACTTTTTTATTTTTATTTTTCAAGTTCCTTTAAATGTGAAGTTAGATTGTTTATTTGAGATTTTTCTTTTTCTTTTTTTTTTCTTTTTTGAGATATGCTGGTAATGCTATGAATTCTGCTCCCTCCCCTTAGGATTACTTTCCCAGTGTCCCACAGATTTTGGATTGTTGTGTCCTCGTTTCCATTTGTTTCAAGGTATCTTTTGATATCTTCCTTGATCTTGTTGTTGGCTCCTTCATTGTTTAATAAAACATTGTTTAGCTTTCATATCTTTGTGTGATTTTCAGTGTTCTTGTGATTTTTTTCTAGTTTCATAGCATTGTAGTCAGAGAAGATGTTTTATATGATTTCAATCTCCTTGAATTTCTTGAGACTTATTTTGTGTCCTAACATGTAGTCTATACTCGAAAACATTTCAAGGGTACTGGAAAAATGTATGCATTCTGCTGCTTTGGGGTGAAATACTCCGAAGGTATCAATTAAATCTGTTTGATCTAATGTGTCCTTTAAGACCACTATCTCCTTGTTTATTTTTCTCCCTGGAAGATCTATTCATTGAAGTCAGTGGGGTGTTAAAATCTCTGACAATGACTGTATTTCTGTCAATCTCTCCCTTTATGTCCATCAAGATTTGCTTTACATATTTAGGTCATCTATGTTGGGTACATACATATTTACAAGGGTTATATCCTTTTGTTGGATTGTTTCCTTTATTATTACATAGCATTCTTTGTCTCTTATGACAGCTTTGGTTTGAACGTCTATTTTGTTGGATATAAGTACTACTACTCCAGCTTTTTATTTTCTTTTCCATTTGCATGAAATGTGTTTTCCATCCTTTTCTTTTTTTTTTTTTTAGTCTTTGCGCATCTTTCAATTTGAGATGGGACTCTTGGAGGTAGCATATATATGGCTCTTGTTTTCTTATCCATTCGGCTACCCTATATCTTTTGGTTGGAGCATTTAAGCCATTGACATTTAAGGTGATTATAGATAGATACATATGTAGTTTCATTTTGTTTTTGCTAGAATGTTTTCCTGTGTTTTTATTTTTATTTTTATTTTTCTTCTAGTTAAAGCAAGACCTTTAACATTTATTGCAGTACTGGATTGGTGTTAACAAACTCATTTATCTTTTCCTTATTTGGGAAGCTCCTTGTTTCCCCATCAGTTTTAATCGATAGCCTTGCTGAGTAAAGTAGCCTTGGTTGTAGGTCCTACTTTTCATCATCTCGAATATTTCACACCACTCCCTTCTAGCCTGAAACATTTCTGTTGCATAATTAGATGACAGTCTAAGTGATGCTCCCTTGTATGTACCCACCTGCTTTTCCCTTGCAGCTTTTATGATTCTTTCCTTTTCCTTGAACCTTGTCATTTTGATTATGATGTGTCTTGGTGTAGGCCTCTTTGGGTCCAAGTTGTTTGGTATCTCTGAGCTTCCTGGAATTGTGTGTCTTTTTCTTGCAGCAGATTAGGGAACCTTTTGGTCATTATTTCTTCAAATACGTTCTCAATCCCTTGCTCAGTGTCTTCTACTTCTGGTATTCCTGTGATGTGGATGCTGTTACACTTCAGGTGGTCCAAAATGTTTCTTAAGCTCTCTTCATTATTTTTAAATCTATTTTTTTTTCTTTTTGCTGCTCTGCCTGGGTGTTTTATTTCTACCTTGTCTTTCAAATCACTGATACAATCCTCGGTTTCGTCTAACCTACTGTTTATTCCTTCCAGTGTATTATTTACTTCAGATATTGCATTTTTTCTTATTTCTGACTGATCCTTTTTTTGGTTTATATGTCTTTTTTTTTTTCATGCTGTTGAGTATCCTTATGATCATTACTCTAAAGTCCCTGATAAATTGCTTGCCTCCATTTCATCTAGTTCTCCTTCTGGAGAATTGTCTTGTTCTTTCATTTGGAGTCTTTTTCTTTGTCTTCCAATTTTGGCCACTTCATTATATTTTCTGTCTTAGTTTTTAAACTAATAAGCTGTTAAATGGAGCAGTTGTTAAAGTAATCAAGCTGTAATCAGCAGCCAGACTTAAGCACCGCACACTGGGGAAAAGTAATTCCTGTGGGTGGGTTTATTGCTTCCCTTCAGGCTAATGCCACTTGGAGAGGAGTGCTCTACCTGAGAAAGATGGCTCCTGCAGTATAGGGGATGACACGACACATGAACTTGCTGACCGTTCCTTCAGTCCTCTCCCCAGAGCCACCAATGGCAGACTCTCCTCAAGTATCTCTAGTCCATTCTGCCCTCCCTCTGCCAGAGCTCAGTGTAAGAGGATGCAAATGAAATTTTGTTCATTGGCCCTTAAAAAGCTCTTGGAGTCCCTAGCCATCTCTCCCTGGCAGAGAGAAGCCCTGGTGCTTTCCACAGCTGGATATTATCTGGCTTCCTTTCCAGCTCTGGTACTACAGGCTGGGGAGCCCAGCTTGGGGTTTAGACCCTACACTTCTCAGGGGTAACCCCTCGGCCAGTAAAACAGCCCTCCCTAACTTTAGCTGCTGACTGTGGGAGCCCAGTCAGCCCTCTTGTGTGGAGTAGACACTCCACACTTCCTACCAGTCTTGTTGTGGCGAAGTGGTTTTTTTCCACCTGTCCTTGGTTATAAAGTTTCTCTCCAGCTCGTGTTCAGTAAGTTATTCCAGATGCTTTCTCTACAATTTAATTATAATTCCAGATTGATCCTGGAAGGAGGTTAGCGTAGTTTCTACTTACTCCTCTGCCATCTTGTTTCTCCAGCACCAGGTTCTTCAATGTTAACAAATGTTAGAGTGGTAGATGTTGATAATGGAGGGAGCTCTAGGTGGGTGGGATGTGTATATAGGAAATGTCTGTACCTTTCTGTCAATTTTGCTGTGAACCTAAAACTATTCTAAGAAATAACCTATAAATTAAAAAAAAAATTGGCAACTTCATCATTATACTCTGCAAAAAATATCTAAATATTTTTAAAACTTCTCATGAGTATAAAATTCTGTTTAATTTTTAGAGTTATCCTTATAGTTATTATTATACAACATAAATGTATTGCAAACTTAGTAAATATTAAGCATACACAGTAAAATTTATTAAAAATGCATCTATTAGTGAGATTATAGGGACTTTTCCATTAATTAGCTCAAGTGTTTGTGGAGTTATAATATTTAAAGATAGAAAGAGGATTTGATGGAAATTTTAAGAGATAACAAGAGAGGGTATTGGGTCATTAGTAATTATGGAACTTACAAAAATTTCAATATGATTGTTGATGTTGTTAATTTACAGAGAATCTATGATAACAGTTTCTTTTAAAAGATATTGGGGTGACATTGGTTAATAAAATCATACAGGTTTCAGCCTTGGCTGGTGTGGCTTAGTGGATTGAGTGTTGGCCTATGAACGAAAGGGTCACCAGTTCAATTCCCAATCAGGGCACATGCCTGGGTTGTGGGCCAGATTCCCAGTAGGAGGTGCACTAGTGGCAGCCACAGAATGATATTTCTCTCCTTGTCTTTCTTATCCCCTTCCCCTCTGTCTAAAAATAAACAAATAAAATCTTTTTAAAAAGTTTTAAAAACACTAAAAATCATATAGTTTTCAGATGTACAATTCTATAATATATCATCTGTATATTGCATTGTGTGTTCACCATCACAAGTCTTCTTTCATCACCATTTACCCCTCCATACCCTCTTCTCCCTCCCCCACTGCCTTTCCTTGTGGTAATCACCACACTGTTGTCTGTGTCTATGAGGTTTTTTGTTTTTTGTTTTTTTTTGCTTAAACTTTCACCTTTTCCATAGCACAATTTTCTTAATTAAATCTAATTAAGTACATAATTAGAATTAATACATGAGTGAAATATTCATTGAGAAAAGACAAGAAATAGGAGACTCATGCCTAAGTTTAAAACATGAGCATAGATTTCAGTATCTGATAATCTTCCAGCAAATTAAGATTGTTTCTCCTCAGTCTTCATTAATGTTTAAAATATAAAATGCTACATTTTTTCACATGTATTCCTTTTAGTAAAAATGTAACATTGGTTTCTCAAGAATGAATGTGGGATTCCTCCCTCTTCCTTGAAATCAAGAAATATTTGAAAGTGAGACACAGCCCAGTCTGAGACAATGTTATAGGAGTAAACACCAGGTTCTTTCTTATTATTGAGAATGTTAAAAATGTAGGAACAGCATGGGTTATCACAGATTGGTATTTCCTATGATACCATTGTAAGACTTAAATATTTTAATTATAAAATACTTAACACAGCTTTGTGAGTGTTACATAGATTTAAAAGTGTGCACTATCTTTAATAGTTTTTATTAAATGTATCCTTTGTTTGCTTTTCTGAGACTCTCTTTTAGAAGCAGTGCACTGTTTAATCATTCTTGGGGTGTTAATGGAGGGAAGCCATTAAATAAAAATTATAACTCCCACTTTCCTAGTCTCTAACATAATTTATTTTCATTTCTACACAGGTCAACATACTGTGTTTCTATTCCATAATTACCTCCTAACACAAATATATATAATACGACTGTAAGTTTATACAGTGCCTTGATAAAGGAGGCTTTAAAAGCAACATTTAAAATGGTTAATTTGTTTTTCTACCTGGATATCTTTATATATCACACAATATAGTAACATTAGAGGGGTTGAGAAATATGCCTTTTTTTGTAAGTGTCCAGTGAATAACTACAGGCATGTTTTCATGTAGTTCACTTTTATGGAAGAGATCATATGAAAATTAGGTATCTATAAATTGAGTCTTTAAAAAATTCTTCCTTGTATGTCCTTTGGAAAATATCCAGGTACCCACCACTATGTTTATGTGGACTCCAATTTGCAGAACACTAATTTTGTGATATAGGTTCACTGGAAGACTGTATCTACACAGAAATGAAGGAATCAAGTCAAACAAAACATCGAAAAATAATTTGTGATTCAGGATATGCTTTTGACTGACAGGGAAAGAATCATTCAAATTAGTTGCCTGGTTTCATATAAACCAATTTTTTAACTGACCAACAAACTTATATTTCTAATAGTAGGTTAACTGGCTTAATAGTTCAATGCATTTACTTGTCTATTAATTTGACAATAATACAAATTATTGAAATTAAAAGAACTATATTTGGTTCTGTGGGATTTTTGGTGGGTAGAAGAAGCATTGTTTAATCAGTTGTTGTTGAGTAGGTATGGTTTAACTTTTTCAGAAAATGGATTTAAATATGCATATTGATTACTTCTAATTCTTTTTCCTGATGGTTCCACTTAAACATATTTAAGTGAAATTTTTATTACTTGTTTTACCCTATAATCTTTACTAAGTTTCTTATATTTTTAGCTGAAAGAACCAGATTTTCTGAAAAACTTTAAGTATGTAAACTTGGAATATTGACTTCAAAGGAAGAGTCAAATTATGTTTACTGAATGTTTTGGATAAAATTTGAATTTCTTAAGGGTTTTATTGAAGTAATATCAAATTCTAAAATTTATCCTTTACAGTATATGTAACCACCAAACAGTTTTAGTTATTTCTGGAGATTAATGGAGCACCATCACTTTGAATTTCCCCATTACCCTGATGGGGATGGAAGTTTAGGATTTAAGTTATTCAATGGAGTCCCCTTATTGACTTGGCCTTTCATTAAATCCTATCATAGAGCATGATGGGATTCTACCCCTTGCAAAAGGATGATTTCATTTAGTTACTCTTCATCACTTTACAGACAAGCATTATAAATTTTTGATTTTCACAAATAGTGGGGTAATTTAGTGGAGAAAGAAAGTAGCTGGAACTGGTGAAGTAGTTAAAATACAGAATGACTATTAGATTATTTTTTATTGTGATAGGATAGGATACAGCAATTTTTTATTGAGATATAATTGACATATAACATTATATTAGTTTCAGGTGTGAAACATGATAATTTGATATTTGTGTACATTGAGAAATGATCACCAAAAAAAGTCTAAATAACATCCATTACCGGTTATATATATTTTTTCTTTCGATGAGAACATTTAAGATTTACTCTCTTAGCAACTTTCAAATATGCAATACAATATACTCATCATGCTGTACAGTACACTAACTCCCATGACTTAAGTATTTTATAACTGGAAATTTGTACCTTTTGACCCCGTTTACCCATTTTTCCCACCACCACCCTGCTTCTGGCAACTATCAATCTATTCTCTATCTATTCGAGTTTGTCTGATTGTTTTTTAGATTTGACATATTAGTATGATCATACAGTATATGTGTCTCTGTCTGACTTTACTTAACATAATACCCTCAAAGTACATCCATATTATTGCAAAAGGCAAGATTTCATTCTTTTCTATTAGTTATTGCTTACACTGTTACAGATGTTCCTGTTCCCCTCCATTTGCCTACCTCACCCTGCCTTTGTCTCCCCTTCCATTTGGCCATCACCACACTGTTGCCTGTGTCTATGGGTTATGTGTATATGTTCTTTGCCTAATCATTTCACCTTCTTTTACCCAGTCCCCCCTCCCCTCTGACAGCTGTCAGTATGTTCCATGTATCCATGCTTCTGTTTCTCTCTTGTTCATCAGTTTGTTTTGTTCATTAGATTTCACATATAAATGAGATCATATGGTATTTCTCTTTCATAGACTGGCTTATCTCACTTAGCATAATAGACTCAAGGCCCATTCATACTGTCAAAAAGTGAGAGTTCCTTTCTTTTATGGTCTTGTAGAACTCCGTTGTGTAAATGTACCACAGCTTTTTTTTTCTACTCATCTACTAATGGATACTTGGGCTATTTCCAGATCTTAGTTATTATAAATAATGCTACTATGAATATAGGGGTGCCTATATTCTTTCATATTGGTGGTTCAGAATTCTTAGGATACATCCTCAGAAGTGGAATCACTGAGTCAAAAGGAAGTTTGATTTTTAATTTTTTGAAGAAACTCCATACTGTTTTCTACAGTAGCTGCACCAGTCTGCATTACTACCAACAGCGCAACAAGTTCCATTTTCTCCACATCCTCACCAGTATTTGTTTGTTAATTTATTGGTGATAGCTATTCTGACAGGTGTGAAGTGATATCTCATTGTGGTATTAATTTGCATCTCTCTGATGACTAGTGACATTGAGCATTTTTTCATATGTCTAGTGGCTATCTATATGTCCTCTTTAGATAAGTATCTATTTAAGTCTTTTACTATTTTTTAACTGGATTGTTTGTCTTCTTGCTGTTTAGTTGTATAACTTCTTGCTGTATTATCTATCTAACATCTATCTATCTATCTATCATCTATCTATCATCTATCTATCTATCTATCTATCATCTATCTATCTATCTATCTATCTATCTATCTATCTATCTATCTATCTATCATCTATCATCTATCTATCATCTATCATGTCTTTCATCTATACAAATACACACAATGACTTTTAAAAGCATATTTTTCCTCACCTCCCAAGAATTTCAAGTATACAACTTATCTACAAGTCATTTTCTTTTTAAGTAAATTTTTAGTATAGTTGAGTATTACCCAAACCATTCCTTAATATTTACAAATTTCTTAAAAATTTTAAAATATGTTTATTGATTTTAAAGAGAGAGGAAGAGAGAAATATTTATGTGAGATAGAAACATCAATTGGTTGCCTCACATAAACACCCTGATCGATGATAGAACCCACAGCCTAGGTATGTGCCCTGACCAGGAATCAAACCCCCAAACTTTTGGTGTATGGGACAATGCTCTAACCAACTGTGCCACACTGGTCAGGGCTACAAATTTCTTTATAGTGCCTCTGAAAATGAGAATATTTCTTGCCTATTTGTTTTCATATACTATAACATTTTCAGCTTTATTAAGATATAATTGTCAAAAATTGTAAGATATTTAAAGTGTATATCGTAATGATTTAATGTACATAAACATTGTGAAAGAATTTTTTCTACCTAATGAATTAACCATTACCTTACATATTTATTTTGTGTGTATGTGTATGCATAAGAATATTTAATGAGTGGATCAAAAACTGTGGTACATTTACACAATGGAATACTATGCAGCAGAAAGAAAGAAGAAACTCCTACCTTTTGCAACAGCGTGGATGGAACTGGAGAATATTTTGCTAAGTAAAATAAGCCAATTAGTGAAAGACAAATACCATATTATCTCACCTATAAGAGAAATCTAATGAAAAAAATAAACTAATGAACAAAATAGAACCACAGGCATGGAAACATGGAACAGACTGACAGTGAATAGGAAGGAAGGGAGGGGGGAATAATGGTGGAAAGGGGAAGAGATTAGTTAAAGAACATGAATGAATGACCCATGGACATGGACAACAGTGTGAGAATTAACTGTGGGAGTGGGGAGTGAGGTGGGTGGACGAGGGCAAAGGGGGAAAAATTTGGACAATTATAATAGAATAACAATAAAAATAATTAAAAAAGAATAATCTCCACTCTCTTAGCAATTTCAATTATACATTAGAATGTTATCAATTATAGTCACCATGATATATACATCAAATCATCTGACCTTATTTATTTCATAGCTGAAGGTACATGCCCTTTAACAAACCTCTCCCTATTTTCCTCACCCTTGAGACCCTGGCAGTATTTGTCTTCCTCTGTCTGGCTTATTTCTTAGGCATAATCAGCTCAGGGACCAGCCATGCTTTCATGTTGTCAACCATGCAAACTTCAGGATTTCTTTTTAATAGTTGAATAATATTCTTTTGTGTGTATGGGGGGATGGAGTGTCATGTTTTCTTTAACCATCCATCCATTGATGGGCATGTTTTTTCTGTCTTGGCACATGTGAATAATGCTGCAATTAACATGGAAGATCAGAAATCTCATCTAGATCTTATTTTCATTCCTTTGGGTATATCTTCTACTATGAGATTGCTAGATCATATGATAGTTCTATTCATTGTTTTGAACAACCTCCATACTGTTTTCCATAGTGACTGAACCAATTTACATTCTCATCAGTAGTGCACAAGAGTTTTATTTTCTCCACATCCTAACTAACACTTATTATTGTCTTTTATATGAGTCATTGTGGTTTTGATTTGTAGTTCCCTGATTATTGGTAATGTTGAACACCTTGTCCTGTTCCCGTCTCTATGTCTTCCTTGGGAATATTTCTATTTATTTCCTCTGCCCATTTTTAATTGAATTGTTGTTTACTGTTTTTGCTAGTATATTTTATTTTATTTATTTATTTTTGAGTATGTCATTACACTTGTCCCATTTTTCACCCTTATATCCCCTGCACCCTGCACCCCATTTCATCATTCCCATACCTCTTAATCCATGTCCATGGGTTACACACACCAGTTCTTTGGCATCTTAATTTCCCACACTACTCCCTGCCTCTCCCCAACCACTTTGTTTTTTGTTTGTTTTTGTCAACATTTTCCCCCCAGCACTTTCCCCAGCCCCACCCACCCCCACCTCCCACCCTCAATCCTTCCCCCATTTGGCTTTGTCCATGGGTCTTTTATGCATGTTCCTTGATGACCCTTCCCTTCCCTTTCCCCTGTCATCACCCTCCCTCTGCCCCTTTGATTACTGTCAGTTCATTTTTTATTTCAATGTTGCTGGTTATATTTTGCTTGCTTGTTTATTTTGCTGATTAGGTTCCACTTATAGGTGAGATCATATG
>PVJD01008846.1:0-68390 GCA_004026545.1 Mormoops blainvillei
CCTCCCACCAATGTGAGTGTTTATGCTCATCAGCAGAGTTTACTCGGCCACTTTATTTCTCCTTCATATGAAACATTGTTGGGCAGCTGCCATTCTGTAAAGATAGCTGGTAAACATTCCTGAGACAGGCAATGCTTTCAGGACTGCTCTCAAGCTTTGCTAAATTGAACATGTGAAATAAAATTGTCCAGTGTGAAGGGGGAAATGCATTTTTTTGGTCTGGCTGGAAAGATGAAATCATATGAGGTAGCTGGAGCTGGCAGCCCTGATTGAGTCACTGAGAAGCCCATCATCATTATTCATTCTGATTGATTAAAGAAAACATTCCGTTTATTTTCATGTGAGACATAGAGCTACATCTGGTGAGCTCTTGAATCCCATTTCAATTCACATGGGATTTTTTTATTATTATTTTGCAGAATAAAAATGACTCTACTACAAGTATTAAAGGGATGATAAATAACTCAATAGTTTCTTTTTTAAATCTTGCATAAGCATGACAGAATAAAATGACATGAAGAAAATGAACTATCATACCCTAATCTTGCATATTTTATGTAAGGAGGTTTCATTGGAGTTGATTTTGTTGTTATTGTGTTAATGATATACAGTTCTGTCAAGATGTTGACACTGTTTTGGAGAAACCAGTATGTATATGTTTTAAATCTTTGGACTTCTATAGATAAAAGCTGTTTTATCATAAAAGGCATTCTTTTGAGAACCAAATTCTTCATATTAATAAATTATCTTTAGCTGTTTTTCAGTCTATCTCTGAACTGGAAAGGAACAAGTGATATTTTGTCCTAAGAACAAAAGAGAGAAGCTCTCTCTCTTTGTCTTCACCTTTCCCAAATTTCATGTGTGTCTCCCATCTGTAGACTATAGTTTATGTTAAATGCGGAGTTAGGAGAGACGTCTGGGAAAAGACTAGTTCTAGAAACTATCTAATTTTTAATGCTTTATAGCTGACAATGGCTTCATGATTCCTCACTGAAATGGTAATTCTCTGTAACTCTATAGGGTTCATCATTAACCGTCCCCCCAAAAAAAATCTAAGTTATATTTGGGAAAAAAAAACCACATATTACATCAAACCACTGTCTCTTTTGGCACACTGTAAAGTTAAAGGAAAATTTTCCTACAGTTTTCCTTGACAGTTAGTCATATGGAAGCACATTCAGAAAGAAGCTAACCAAACTCTGTAAAAACAACAGAAAAGCCTTAAAATGCTTCATGTCGAGCAGCTATGGTTGAACTTGATGAGGTTAGCACTCTAGAATGGTCTCTCTATTCAGGGAAAATGTCAATTAATTAAAGATTTCTGGAAATGTAATGTGCCCGGAGCGACATGACAATGATTTAGGGAAGGCTATTTTTTTTCTGACCCTTCAAAGGGTTTTTCCTTTCCCGTGGTATTGGGAGCAACACCTAGTCCACGGGACCCTTTGTGTGAACTCGCAAAGAGACCCATCTGGGCTGCAGCAGCACTTGGACATATGGTTTGCAATCAGTCAGTGGCTCTGCGCTAATCTTTCAAATTCTTCCACTTTTCCAGGAAGATACAACCCTGCTGAGTCACCATGGCTTGGGAAGGGAGCAAGGGTCATATTTTGTTTGCCTTTTTTAGAGAATAACTTTGTACGGGGTTCCAACCTGCACAAGGCACGTTTTTCTCCAAATTTGTTCTAATCCTGTTCCTTCATTCATTAATTGAAGAAAATGGAAATGGGAAAAACAGATAAGATGATCTTTAAAAGCAGGGAGGGTATTCACTGAGGAAGACCTGGGCTGATTTCTTCAGAGAAATTTCACAAAGATTTAACACGGCCAGGGTTATGACCGTCACATCAGATGCTTCCAGCCAGAAAAATCAGTGAATTCACATGATGGTTCAATCATTTCATTCGACTCATGGGATCAAAGGAAGGATTTTGGAAGCTCATTTTGCCAAAAGCGAATCATCTAACATCACTGTCAATGTTACTATTATAAAATCAGTATAAATGTTCAACATAAAGAAAAAAATTACTCATTCTGTGGTAATAATATGAACACAAATTTTGGTAGAGGTGAGTGTTGGATGTCATGATATAAACAATATTCATGCCCAATTACAAAAGCCTACAGAGCAGAGCTTCTCTTAGAATGCACTGCAGTGCACATACACTTAATGACTGCACCCAAAATGCTGTGGTGCTCTTCAAACTCAAACAGAAGTGCAGTTGTTAAAATTTGCACACACACCATGCACACAAAGAAAAATTAACTACAGTTATTTTGTGATGAAGCTGATATTGACTATAAAACAACGTCAGCGTGGGAGTAGAAGCATTCCCTTCATGTTACCTATAATCAACAGGCTCAGAAAGTTTGAACCTTTGAAGAATTATTTTGAAAATTACCCTCAGTGCCCTATAATCATTTTGAATTTTATGTATGTAAATGCGTTCTTTAAATTTTGGTCACATTTTATCTCAAATCAGTTGAAAATGTTTAATCAAATTATTTAACAAGTGAAGTCTTTCCAAAAGTTCTATATTTTTAATATCTCCACTTATAAAAATAATCTCTTGATGGAAATCTTATGCATAATTAGATATAAATTTATATTCATTACCTGAATTGAATTCAGTGGAGAAATCCTTCCATTTTGTGATATTCATTTGATATTAAAAATAATCATAATTAGAAATATCTTACTGAACAAATTTGAGCTTGCAAATATGTTTCAAATAAAGGTAACATGAATAAAAACTAAAAAAATATATTTCAATAGAAAAATACAGAATATAAATTTCATTTAATAGACGTTTCTTTGAGCTTACTAAGTATTTCAACACCTATATAAAAAAATACTTTCTCAATTAAAATTATGTTTACAGAAAAAGGTATATAAAAGATGCCAAAATTTTCAAATTTTATTAACCATAAAATGCAACTCCAGAGATGTCAGGCAATTTTTTAAATTGAAAATAAGTGTATTAAAGAAATGCATTTTTTGATAAAAAATACCACTGGCCTGGCATTAGAGATATGGAAACTGAAATAAGTATGTGAATATATGCCAAGAATATTTATTTTGTTTTTTAAATAATAACAATAATCATAAAAGAAGTTTTTAAATGTACTAAGCATGGTTATATGTTTTCACTTACAATTTTCTTTTTGGAAATATTTTTGAATTGAGCTCTTTTTAGGGCAACCAATACAATAAAACTTAATTATAAGTTCATGTATGAATACTTCAAATTTTTTGTAACTTTAATTATTTTTAGCACTCCCTTTCCTGCTAGGAAAAAAAAATGTCTTAGGGTGTATTTTAAACTGTATTTTTTCCAGAAAGAATAGACACATTTTTAAAGAGAGATGAAAACTGACATGTTCTTTCTCTCCAAATCCATTTTCAATAACTGGCTAACAGAGACTGAATCTCAGGCACATTTCCCGGGACTGTAGAAATTCATGGAGCAAGCGAAGGAGGATGAAGGTGGGACAGGGACATACAAGTTAATTGCTAATTGCTCTAATTGGTTGCCATCTGTCAGCTGTTATCATTTTTGAGCTCCCAATATTGATGTTGTGTTATTCTAGATTGATATTTAATGAATCCATGAAGTGTTTCCATATGTGCTTTCGTCCCTAAAGAGTGATGATGGCCTTGGCTCCATGTACCTCATTTACGACTTAGAATTGCCAGCGCACTGGAAGGCTTACTTGAGTAGTTTGGAAGCGTCCACTGCTTTATGAAACAAAAATGGTTCAATAGATATGACTTTGATATCTGAGGATGTTAAAGGGGTCATGCTAATTTATTATTACTTTACAAAGAAGATCATATTACAATGAAAGTCTAATATGATTTTTCCCAGGAACAAACGCCAATCATTTCAGGGGAGTTTCTATTGGTCATAACACTATGAATATTAGCTTTTGTAAAAAGAAAAATCATATGATATAAAACAGAGTATAAATGATATAGATGTTGTTCATTGAGAAAAGTTAGTCATAAAATTGAATAATTTTCCCCAAGGGATTAAATTTTCAGAACAAGAAGATATCTACCTACAAGGAAATTTCTGAAAATTACTTAATGGGAAAAAGATAAAATTGCTATCTCAAAAAGGAATCTTTCATACGTAGGCCTAAATACATATAAGGTATCAAGAAAAAGTTAAAATTTACATTCAAAATAAACTCTTCTAATGTGTCTTATTTTAGAAGAGAATTCACTCAAGTTTTTAAAAGGCAATGCTGAAATTCTCATCTATGTATTTCTGTTGATAAATCCTCATGAAAAGAAAATTATCTAAATAAAAGATATGAAAATTAACAGGCAAGCAAAAGAACTAGAAACAGATAAATATGCCAGATTATTATCCTTCTTATAATGTTTGTAAATGCCAGTAAAATACGTGAACTTCAGGCCAGGCATGTGAAGAGTTTGGAAGCCCCCACTCCCATCTTCACAAAATGAAAAAATCCCACACACTGACAATTAGTAATTTTTTTTGGATATATCAGAGAACTGAAGCCATAGAGCAAACAGCTGCCCCAACACTGTGGAGGTAAGCACATGAAAGAAAACCACATCTGACCTGGAGCAGGACCATTCCTGGAATCGGTAAGTGGTAGGAACACCTGAAGTGTAACAGACTTGCCCTGGCCGGGTGGCTCAGCTGGTCAAAGCATCATCCCATACACCAGAATGTTGCAGGTTCCACCCTTGGTCGAGGAACATACAGGAGGCAACCACTTATTGATATTTCTCCCTCAAATATCTCTGCTTCTCTCCCCCTCCTTCTCCTTCCTTCCTTCCTTCCTTCCTTCCTTCCTTCCTTCCTTCCTTCCTTCCTTCCTTCCTTCCTTCCTTCTCTTTAAAAAAAAATGTCAAAAAGCATGTCCTCAGGAGAGAATTAAAAAAAAAAGTATAACTGACTCATTACTGGAGACTGAGCATGGACTAGCTTGAGAGATTAAAACTTCTGGGGCCCAGCCTTTGGGTGGTACCCAGAGTTCCTTGACTTTTACATCCTGTAGCCTTACCAGATTCTCAGGGTGAAAAAAATAGAGAAAAATCCTCTCAAACTTCTGTCAGGGGAAGGGGAAAGTAATTGTTTTTGAAATACACGCAAAGCTTGCTTTTGCTTCTCCCTAAAAAAGGCCTACCCTCAAGGGAAACTCTTTGGGAAACTAATTTTTCATTAATTGATGTAACACGTAAAGGCTATTTAAAATTATAATAGCAACAACGGAGTGGGGGATTAAAGCTTGTGGATAAGTGACATGAATAAGAGCAGTATAATAATGAACAAGCGCAGAAGTTTTTTAATTTAATGTAGTTCCATTTGTTTATTCTTTCCTTTATGTCCCTTGGTCTAAAGACAAACACCATATGGTCTCACCTATAAGTGGAACCCACTCAACAAAACAAATATGCAAGAAAAATAGAACCAGAGACATGGAAATGAAGAACAAACTGGCAGTGGCCAGAGGGTGAGGGGAGGGGTAACAGGGGAAAGAAGGGGAAGGGGCAAGTCGAGGAACATGAGCAAAGAAGCCGCAGACCAGGACAACAGGATTTAATGTGGGAGGTGGGGGATGGGCAGGGCAGGGGAGAGTAAAGGGAGAGAAATGGGGACAACTATAATTGAACAATAAAAAAATTTTATTAAAATAAAAAAATAATGAACAAGTGGAAAGAATTGGGACTACTCTGTTATAACTTGCTCATGCTACCTGTGAAATGTTAGCATGTTATGTGAAAGTGTACTAACAGATTAGTTGCAAATGCATGTTAGAAATTCTAGGACACCCACTAAAAAGTTTAAATCAAAAGGAATAATTGATATGTTAAGAGAAAAAAAATAAAATTATACAAAATGCTCAATTAAAACCAGAGAAGGAAGAAAGGGAATAGAAGAAAAAAATAAAGAACAACAAATAGTAGGTAGTTACAGATATAGAAGATATTAGTCCAGCTATGTCAATAATCACTTTAAATATTAATGGTTTAAATACACCAATTAGAAGACAGGGATTGAATAATATCAGAGTCAGACAAAACATTATCAAGAAAGGAAAACTACGGACAAATATATCTCTTGATCATAGATGCACTCCTCAGTGAAGAATCACTAAGTCAAACTCAACAATGTATGAAAAGAATTATATACTTAAACCAAGTGAGATTTATTCTAGGTGTATAAGGCTGGTTTAACCATTTTAAAAAATCAACTAGTGTAATACAATCACATCAACAGGCTAATAAAGGTCATATAATTATATAATTATATTAACACATGCAGAAAATGAATTTGACAAAATTCAACATTCATTCAGGATAAAAGCTCTCAGCAAACTAGGAATAAAGGGAAACTCCCTCAACCTGACAAAGAACATTTATTAAAAACCTAGAGCTTACATCGAATTTAATGGTAATAAATTAACACACTCTTCCTTAAAAACAGAAACAAGGCAAAAACAATGTCATAATTCCTAATGCAATAAAATAAATAAATGCAATAAGATAAAAAACATACAGGTTGGGAAGGCTGAAATAAAGCTGTCTCTGTTTGTTGATCACTTTATCATCTATGTAGAAACCTTGCAAAAATAAACAGAACAACTTTTGTAAATAATAATTGATAATAGCACAGTTTCAGGTCATATATATATATATATATATATATATATATATATATATATATATACACACACAACAGTTTTTTCCAGTTTACCATCAATGAGTAATTAGAAATTAAAATTAAAAACACAACACAATTTTCATTAGCAGCAAATAGGATAAAATACTTATTTATAAACCTAAATATATATACAAAACCTATATGATGAAAACTACAGAACTCTGACAAAAGAAATCAAATATCTAAATAAATGGAGAAGTCTTCCATGCATATGGGAATTCTGTGTAATTTCTGCCTCATTTTTCTGTAAACTAAAAGTGCTCTAAAAATATAGCCCATTCAAATGTTTAAAAATACTATGAACAATAACGTTTTAAAAGGATAGGGAAAGACTAAAAAAAAATTCCAAAATATGTTGCCTCCTGCTGGTATAAGTGGTTTTACTTCTATTCTATAGATTTCAAATTAAAAGGCATATGTTACTTTCATAATAAGGGAAAAAATCTTAATTGCTAACAGTCTGAATCAGTAGGCTAATTCAGAAACTTTCAGTGATACAGCAAACAACTTTATTTATTTTTGTACTATCTCAAAACGTTTTATATCAAATGCAATTGATATTAATTAAAAAGAGTTATATCCTCATGAAATTTTATTATCAGAGTTTCAACACTATTATCTTTTTTAAAATCCGGCCTACCAAACAAGCTTTAAATAATTATTCTTAAACATGAAAGGATGCTCATAAGTTAGTTTAAAAAGACAAAATAAAACCATGAAGAACTGTT
The DNA here is from genome assembly GCA_004026545.1 of Mormoops blainvillei. NCBI lineage: Eukaryota > Metazoa > Chordata > Mammalia > Chiroptera > Mormoopidae > Mormoops > Mormoops blainvillei. The sequence continues at coordinate 7,433 of PVJD01008846.1, forward strand.
TCTCACATACCAAAATGGCAAATTTAAAAAGACAATAAACTGGGTTGAGAAGACTATTGGAAAACACATACTCTCAGATAGCAATAGTGGGAATACAAAATAATTCCCCTATTGAGAGGAATTTGGCAACTTCTAGTAATACAACAGATGAATGTTCCCTTTGATCCAGAAATCCCACTTCTAGAAATCTATCCCAAAGGCATATTCTATAAATACAAAATGACATTGCAACAAGATTATTCATTGCTGCATTATCTGTAATGTTCAAAAACTGGAAACGTCTCAAATGCCAATCAATAAGGAGCTAGTGAAATAAATTTTGGAAAATCAAAACAATGGAGTAATATATAGCTTCCTCCCCCCACCCAAAGAAAGAATGTGGAAGGTTTCTCCATATCCATATGGAGTAATTTTCAGGATATATTGCCAAGTGAGAACAATAAGGTGCAGAACAGTGAAAATTACATACTATGTTTAGTAAGAAAAGGGCAGGGGGGAAAGACACGCAAACCCGCAACAACAGTAGCCACAACAAAAACCCAAAAAGATTATCCAAAATTTAATAAAACATGGTTACATAGGGCACGTGCTGGAGGAGGGGAGAGTGCGACAGTGACACAAACAGAGGTAAAACTTTCACCTGTGTCTTTTTATATATCTGTGGTTTGGGGTCATGTGGGTGTTTTACATATTGAAATTTTGAAAATCCAGTCAAAATAAGCAAAAAGGCAAGCCCTAAACTGGAAACTAAAATAAAACAAGCCAACCTAATGACCTACGAATTGATAACAAACGACTTCAGAGACAAAAATTATTTTAATTGACAGTACTTAATTGTTCATCTTTAATAGGATATATTCCAAGGTAATAAAGAACTAGCAAGATATCTTAAGCTCCATTCAGCAATTGTTACCTGTAATATTGGTGCTGTTCTTTTAAATGTGTGTGTCTGAAATGCTCGTAAAACCTGTACACATAGAGTTTAAGATACATATACACACATATTCTTTACATATCGTATATATTAGAATAAAACAAATTTGTAATTTTAATATTAAAACCAGATTTTCCGCATAAAAATTATTAGAGAATAAAATCAGTGAAACTGAGTGAACCTTGGATATTTAAAAATTGAAATGAAAATAATAGTATAATTTTTTTCCATTGAAGAAGCCTACCAATCATTAGTTTCCCCAGGTAAAGTGGTCCGAGACAGGGGGGCTAACTAAATCTAAGACACAGGTAGGTAGACAGAAAAATGCTAGGGAATGACTTTATCTTTTTTTTTCAATTATAGTTTACTTTTAATATTATTTTGTATTGGTTTTCAGGTGTACAGCATAGTGGTTAACAATCATATACTTTACGAAGTGCCCCCCTATATTTTCAGTACCCACCTGGCACTGTATGAGGGGGAACCCCCCAAAAGAGAATTATGTTCTGGAGGGAGGGCCCCTTGTACCACAGGCTTCCCCTGCTAGGCGAGTGTTCTAGGAACCCATCTGTATCAGTGTACCAGCAGGCAGTGTTGTGAGAGGTTGCGTTTGGCTTCAGCGAATTTTTTTGAAGACTCAACACATTTTCCCATTTCATGGTGGGTGATTTATGAGCACATTTGCCTACACTGCGCTGAGTGTTTAACAGTTTTGGGCCAAAAAACAACATGATCCCCGTACCTCAACCTCTAATCACCTGATCTCACCCTGAGAGGTTTTTTTTGTTTCCCAGGATCAAAAAAAAACCTCAAAGGGAAAGGTTTTGCTGACGTGGAAGAGGTGAAACAAAACAAACAAACAAAAAACCCAGCAGAAGCACTAAAAGGCATCAAAATCCACAAGTTCAAAAACTGTCTTAAGCAGTGGAAAACACATCTCAATAGGTATATTGCATCAAATGGAGAATACTTTGAAGGTGACTGAAGTTTAAACATATGAGAATAAACATACTATTTTTTATAAATAAATTCCCAGTTTCTGGGACCTTCTTGTACATAGTTATTGCAATATTATTGACGATATTCCTTATTCTGTACTTTCCATTCCCATGGCTATTTGAAACTACCAATTTGTACTTCTTAACCCGTTGACCTCTTTCAGCCAGCCTCTCAATGCCCCTCCGATCTTGGGGCTCTTGGTTAGCCCAACTGGTAAAGCATGAGACCTTATCTTCTTTACAATCCTGCTTTCGGTCAAGCCCTACCTGTTATGAGGAGTACCTGGAGCTCCACAGGTCTCCCCTTCGTGTAGAATCAGGGATGGATCAGTCTCTACTGGTGGAAGCATAGCTATTTCATCTCTCCTCTTCTGCCAGATGTGCACAGTTCCAGGGGGCAAAATATACTTAATAGTCATAATCCCACAAACGTAGGGAGGTTCTCAGGGAAGTACAATTAATTATATGTAAGGAACATGGGACAATGCATACTCCAATCTGCCTCTGAAATGCTGGGAGAATTCAGATAAGTCACAGGCCCCCCAGATGTCCCTATTTGTTTATTCATCTGTAAAATAAACAGGTTAAAATGTGACCTCCGAGATTCCTTTTTATAAAAGAAGAGTGGTATTTGAGTATTCAATATGGCTTACTTTACAAAAGAAAACCTGTTATCGCACCAGTCGAACCAAGACTCAAGGCTTTTGGAACTCGTAGAAAAAGACACTATACTTTTTTGCCCCAAATCACTCTCTGGACAGTAAGGGAGAAAATAACATTTTCTTGCCATAAAAACATGTACCCCTATTTCCTTTTAAGTAACATAAGAGTTAGCTGTCAAAACACAAAAGTATGTAAAGACAATTTCTCTCTGTCAATTAGATTCTTAACAGAGTCTTAGTTTTGTCTTCACATACATAAAGAACACTAAGGAAGTGTCTCTGTTCCACACTTTCAGAAAAATCACTATTTCAAAGGTGCAAACTGGAGCTGAGAGAAGAATGCCTTGTGCAAATGGCCCTGCCCACTATTTCCAACAACTGAGTTGCTGTTTGATTTTGCTTGAACGTTTTGCTGTTCTCACCTTTGACTGCCTCAAAGGAGCTGTGTTCTACACTGGAACAATGCGACCAAAACAACCACCCAGAGAATAAGACTCTTTTTAACTCCCAAGTCCTAATAAAAAGAAGAGGAATAATAGTCATGCAAATGCCTAACTTGTACAAGAGCATGATTTGAAGCCAGTGAAGTCTTCTTCTCAAGAGAGGACAGACAGCTTGTCACGCCATTACATTCTGCAGCAGAAAACAGGGTCTACTGCCAAGAAAAATTTACCATACTTTCCTAAATCTTGAAAAGTAATTGATTTCTAAAGGATTGGTTTAGTGTACAAATCAATTAAGTCATTCTCTTCGATCTACCATTCTTACTGCCAATGATACAATTATCTTGTCAGTGCTCCAGTCTTTTCCAAATCAGCCTGATGATGCTCATTAATCTACTTGTGACAGCTATCATTTTGAGTGTGAAAGGGCATTGGGTGCCCTGGTTTTCAAAATGGAAATAGCAAAGATAATGAATTCCCTGCAGAAATGAACAATTCAGTGCAGGTTTGCTCAAAGCTCAATATCCTCCTTCACAAGGAAACAAAACCCACACTCACCTGAAGGCATGCATAATTTCCGTACGCACAGGGTGGTTACCTGGCTCCTTGGGCTAAAGCAGGGCGCAAATAAGCTATGAAGCCAAAACCGGATGCTGCTTGGAAAGTTTGAGATTCCTGAGGAAAAAACAAACAAACAAACAAAAAACATTGCCTTCACCCTACGTCACTTGAAACACAACCATCCGTGACCTGTATGTAAGATTTAGAGGCAGCCTGGGTAGAGACGTATTGATGCCTGCAAAGAAGGTGAAGAACTTTGTTGCATGTTGAAAAATAAAAATGATTTCACTAAGGCTTCATTCAGGGTCACCTGCGAAGCAAGTGGCCCTGGGAGGAAGACTGTAGCAAGAGAAAAGTCAGGTCTCAGCTCCCCAGTTGGAGAACCAAACCCAGGTTCCGGTAGGCACCAAGGTGGCCAAATGAGTGGCAGGGGTGACTCTGGGGCAAACTCAGGTAGACTAGACACAAGACTAGTGGATTCCACTAATCGGAAGCTCAATTCCAGAAATATTTGGACACCTAGTTTGGGAAGACGAGGCAGCTGGTAGCAGAAGTGGAAGTGAGAAGTAGGGAAAAGGACATCCCCGCTGGCGAAAGGACCTAGAAATAGAAAGTAAGTGTGGTCAGTTCTAGAGGCATCGGAGAATGTCTTGGGTTGCAACCATGGTTACCCAGGCCTCCTTGCAGGAAGCAGCCTGGCTTCGTATGGCAATCAGAATACATCAGCCAGGTAGCAAGCAAATCAGCATGTGCCCTCCAAGTTAGCCAGTCAACTCCTGTGCAGATTTGGAACAAATTGTTCCAAAATCTAAACCTCTCTAAGCCTCCATTTATGTATGCAGTAAATGGAGAATATTCGACTACACCTTATAGATTGTACTGAGGAGAAAATGAAGCCATGATTATAAAGAAATTCCTGTTGATTTCTGGTGCACTGTACCCATTCTCACACTAATGCTAGCTGTATTACCTGATACATTTTGTTTCCAGTCCCCAGGAATTTAGGTCTAATTGTCTGCAAATGGAATTTGGGGAGTAAGGTAAGAGCTTAGTTTTCAGGGTCTCAGAGGATCCTGTCCTCATTAGATGGAAAGGAGGAAGAAAGGGATGGCAGCGGACACAGATCTATAATAACTGCCTCAGTGCATGTAGACTCAGTCCCTAGGACAGTGGGGCTAATGGCCTAATACAGGGTCAGGAAGAGATCCACAGAACCCTGACTCTGGTTTTTTTGTTTGTTTGTTTTGTTTTGTTTTGTTTTTTTCAATAGCCCTGTGGTGTGATGTGGCTCTTCTTAGCATGATGATGTTTTTTGGAACACAGGTATTTATCTTATTATAGCGGAATTGTCTGCAGTATGAATTCTCGGTAAGATTTATATTTTTACTTTTACTTTGTATTTATTTTTAAAATTAAAACAAAACCAACAAAAACAGAAGAAAGGAATGAGATTAGCCCTTCAGCCGGCTCTGATTTAAGAGGAGGAAGTGCCCCTTTGTCAGAAGAAGCCGAGGTCTGGGCCCGGGACTCCACTCCTACTTCAGCTAAAGCAGTTTCGCAGAGAGCCGATGTTATCCATCGGGTGATGTGAAAACCCCAGCTCTATTCGACGTCTTCATTTTGCTGAGAACATTGGAGCATATAAGCAACGAGGCGAGATTCACTCGGGGCACGTATCAGAAGCCTTCGTCTTGATCAGCCTGCCCGGCTTTGGTGCCCAGCCAGAGGTGGCGAAGGGCTGGGGGTGCTGGTGGGGGAGGGGGTCATGCGGTGATGGGGTAATGAAGAGTGAATGACATGAATTTGGGACCCTGAAGTCAGGTGGGCAAAAACTTTAATCAGCTTGGATTTCAGTCTTCTCACATTAGGTAAGAAAATAAACGTTTTCCTCAGAATAGCGACCCTCAACAAAATTGCTACTTAAAGGAAGAGAACCATTAAGAACTGAAAGAGACAGAGCTGTCATAAATACATTGATACGTACTGGGTGGCACATAGGTTTTCAATGAATGAAGTAGTGTGTGTTCGTGTGAGCACATAGGCATGGTGTGTGTACTGTCCCCACAAATAACAATGTAGCACATTGGCACTGAAGGTCTCCTGCATGCACTGCACCTGCTGCTGGGATTAGGGGGCCTTAGGTATCAAGATAATGAGGAGATAAGTGAGGCTTCCATTCAGAGGCAATCTATCCACTTTTTGACACACTCTAAAACTTTTTACATCATCACCTCACTCCCACCTACGTGCACAGAGAAGCAAGTTAATGGTATTGCAATAACTTTCCCCACAGCCAGCTTACAAGGACCCACCCATGTCATCCAAGGAAATTTCTCACCAACAATTAATGTACCTAGTATAGCACAGGGCCAAATAAAGATGAGTGATGAAGGGAAAGAGCTCCATAAACACTTAGTTTTCATAATCATTGAACCTTCAGTGCTATCATTCTGTCTTATTCAAAATGGTTTCCCATGTTAGTTGCACGATATATTTTACGTGTCAGCAGTCAAAGGGAGATTAGTAGTGTGTATGTTTTGAGAGACCAATAATCTCAAGCACTTTACCCATCAACAGAAAAGTCTGGAAGTACCTTCCCTTTGAGAAATGATGTCTCATTTGTTTCTTACTCGGGCAAGGGGAGGACAGCTGCATGAGAGCAACAGCCATGTTCCTTCTTTCAAAGGGGACTCCATGCTGGGTCGCTGTCTATGACAGAAAATACTAAAGTCTGCTTTATTCCCATTAATTGTACTCAGAGAGTCGGGGAGAGAAATGAAAGGGGGAAGCCACAGAGTAATTGCTTTTATTTCAACTCACTGCAGAGAGGAAATGCATGACAGATATAATTCGTATGAACCAAAAAGGTGAATTCACTTCTGATAAAGTAAGGATCCAGAGGAAATAAAGCAAGAGGAAGCGCTCCATTGTCTGCAAATCTAGAGTCTCAAGTACAAGAGAATTCCAATGGAAGGGGTGCAAATTCTTCTTTAAAATGGGCATTCATCTTTCCTTAGGATATCTGAAATATCATGGCTTTGTAGGATGAAACAGGACCACAGTGACCTCCTCCCTTTGATTCTCATAAATCAGCATTTTCTGGCAGCTCTACAGCAGGCAGTCTGAGGACCGAATTTAGGAAGAAAGGCCATGTTGAAGCTGGCCCAGCATGCATTTATTTCACTGTGATTTAGATTATAACACAATGGGAGCCATTTTTCCTAAATTCAAGTGAAAAACAAAAACGAAAAAGGTAGAAAGGAGTCCAGAAATTTAAAGGCCCTCCATGTAATTCACGATATACACACTGAAGCCATAACCATCTTAAGGGCCTGGTGACTGAATAAGAAACTGCCTGGCTTCCCATCCTACGTGCTATGCTCACCCAAACACATTCCAAGGAAAGGGGTAAAAATAATATGGCCACCTTTTAAACGGTTTCATCTGTTTGGTGATTGCTTTTATAAGACCCAGCATAACTCAGGGAGTGACCTGAGAGCTCACAGATCCCATATACATGTCTTGTAGAAAGTTCCTAAAAGTCCAGCTTCTTGTTAGCTTTGTTTAAAAATGATCATGAGAAAGCTGCAATTAGCTAGTGGTTCCATGACTCCTCAAAACTTTGCAGTTCATGAGAAACACATACTCCTATAGTTCATTGTTTTGTTTTGTTTTTCCCTCACCTAAGGTGATTTGAACACAATCAGCCAGACTTTTTTTTTTTGCTTTTTGTCAAGAGGAAGAGATTAGAGAAAGGATATCAGAGAGAATGATTCTGAAAGCAGGTGACTATCAACTGAGATAGATATGAAATAATATTGAAAACTGTTTTCTGGTGCTGCATATGGTTTCACACCGAACACACACAGTAGTGACAGTGGGCATTCGACATTATCCATTACAATTTCAAAAGAGCGCTAGGACACAACAGCACAAACGTCCACTGCATTCTTGTCACTTAAAGCTCCACAGCTCCAGGCTACGTATTTTTCAATACTCGTAAGACAGAGTAAGGTATTAAATTTAAACCATTATTGAGGATGATATTGGAATCAAATAGCTTTTCTTTTATGTTTAATTTATTTATTTATAGCTTACCACCATTAAAAATGGTTTTTTTTTTTATGTCTTTCCCACTGTAAAAGTGGAAGAGCATCAAGGTGGGAATGTGGTCCCATCCAAGCCTCACCTTTGGTGAGCTCTGCAACCATCAGAGAGGTGACGCCACAGGAGCTGGATTAGATCATTGGTTAAAGTTCCTTCTAGTTCTAATTTTTTTCGAACTGTTTACAGTGTTGTCATCATCGTTGTTGGTTGTTCAGCAGTGATTACTCGGTATTATATATGCTAAGATCTATGAAAGAAAAAAATGAAACTGTTAAGCTTTCCTACAGGTCTGCTATTTTCTGATACATCATTTAATCCCAACAACAAGCCTATAGGATGCTTCTGCCCATAGAAATGGTGACTTAGAAAAATGAGAGACATTTCCAAGCTCATCTAGTCAGTTTAGTGCAGAAGTCAGTATTTCAATTTATGCTTAAATTGCTTCAAAGTCAACGTACTTTCCTCAACACAGCTCCCCCATACATTAACTTCATCTGGGAAATATAAAAAATTAGGATATATTCTCCATATGCCATTTTACAACAAAGGGAAAGTCAACTACTGCATTTCTCTTAAACTCCAAGTTCCCTGATGGCAGTATTTTATGTCATTCTTTATAGCAATAGGGCCAATGATGGTATCTCATACATTGAATGTTTTCAATACATGCTAGCTGAATAAATGAATTCATTGCTTCCAAGTGATGAATGAATGACTAAAAATTTTATCTAAATGTGAATGAGTTCTTCAGACGTATTTGATTTTTGTACCTAAAAAGTACAAGTTAAATCTTTGTTTCTATTGGTGACCTTCATTCAAGGAAAAAATTTTATAACATTTAAAAAAGGAAAATTCCAAGAGATGTATATTCAAATATTCAAAAACATAATTTTAATGTGATAGCATAAGAATGTCCAAATTTGACAAACCACAGGTCACAGCTGTAATGAAAAGTAAGTATTATAAATACAATCTTGGTAGGTTCAAATGATTTATAACTAACTCATATATGTAATTCGCTAGCATCCAAGTATTGCTTTCTTAGAAAATCTTCAGTGACTAAACATTTAATCCAAATTAATAGCTCTACATGAATTATTGAGGCTAAGAAATCTGAATCAATATTTTTCTGTAATCATTAAAATGTTCAATTTTTCTACATTAAGATCTCTTTCATCTTTTCTATTTTGAAGGAGACATTTCTTTGTTTTGAGTCGATTTAGAAGAGAGTGCCAATCCCGGGTTTATAATCTGGAGGTTATCAATATTTGCATAAAAGAGAGTTATAACAGCATGTAAACGAAATTAATTTTAATGTACTTTTGTGAAAAATATTTCCAAATATCAGTTTTTAAGACACTTTAATATGAAGTTACAAACCAAACAACCTTTATAAAAAAGAGGCGTTGCCATTAAACAAACCTGGCAACACTGCGGAGTTCTCCCTATTTTAAATCCATTTTACAAAGCACACTGTTCATTTGCTACTGTGTTTGCCTGACTCGGAGTTCTGATTATCCTCAAGGCACGTTGCTCCTAGCCAAGTGAAAACTGCATCATAGCTTTGCCCCAGATTTCTGATAGACACTAAGGAACTAAAAGGACATCTGGCAAAATATGGTGTATTGAACACATATTTATCACACATACACACAAGCAAGGCAATATGTTTAAAGATATAACCATACAAGGACAAATGAAATAGGAGAACAGGTGATATAGGCACAAATTTTTGCACATTGGAAAACAGAACAAGCGATAATAAATCAGCAGGCCCCGATAAGTTGAAACTCAAGCAAGCAGTAAAAAAGAGCCAAAAAACAACCTAATTTGCAATGCACACAGAATATTGATCTAACAAAACTGTGATACAGCTGAGTTGGAAGGAAGGGAAATATGTGTTTGGTTGCACTAAATCTTCTCTCATAGTAGAAGGTCAACACCTAATGTTTAAAATTGAAAAAATGAAGAGTAGAAATAAAAGCATATTATTTTTCCTTTTTATTGAATTTATTGGGGTGACCCTGATTAACAAAATTACACAGGTTTCAGGGGCACAGTTCCACAACCCATCATCTCTACACTGTGTTGTGTGTTCCCCACCCCAAGTCAAGTCTCCACCCATCACCATTTATCTACCTCCATACCCTCCTCCATTTCCTTTGACCACCCTCTCCTCCCACGCACAATCACTACACTGTTGCTCTTCTCAGCCTGCTCTGTGTCTAATGAGCAAAAAGCAAAATAGTGACTGACTCATAGACAGAAAAACATATCATTGAAAGTATGGAGATAATACTAGCACTAACGGGTTTTTAAAAGTTGAAAAAATTGGTTACCTCTGAGAAGCAGGCAAGTTGGAGTGAGAACAGGGAAATGATGATTTTTAGACCAAGACATAGAATGTGTATAAATATGTGCATCTGCAACTCTGATAACAACAAAAACTGAAGTCAACAAAAGAAACAAATAATGATAATTCTTTTTTTCTAAAGACAAGGCATTCTAAAACCCACAAACACATGTAGTTCTCTAAAGAGCTTTTTTTTTTTTAATATCACATTTATCAAAACATTGAAATAGACTGAACACTCTCATGGGAGAATAGCTAAATATCTTGGAGTAGTGACAATCACTGAGGAATCATTTTCCATCTACCTAATAACTTTATAGTTATTAACTGATGTCTTAAGGCTCCTAGAACAAATTTGGTTATGTAATAACATTGATTATATGTATGCAATCCTTTAATTTTGTTAAAGAATAGGTTTCATTTACATTAAAATTAACTATGTCTTTTCCTCCCCCCATCCCTCCCCCATTTCTCTCCTGTCCCTAGACTTCTCTGTTCACATTTTCATGCCTGGTTGATTCTCCTGCCAGCTGAGACAAGGTGAGATGGGAGCAAACCAATATTAATATTGAACTGGAAAATGATATTGATACACCACGTATCAAAAAAAAACTCACCAAGAAATAGTTAGAAGGAATATGGTATAGCAGTTAAAAATTTAGACTCTAAAGGTCAATCGCCCTGGGTCAAATCTCAGCTCTTCCACTCACTAGCTCTTTGATCTTGGACAAGTTACCTAACTTCTGTCTTGTTCCTATTTCTCAATCTTTAAACTGGGATTCAAAATAGTACCTCCTTAAATTGCTGTGAACATGAAAGGGTTTTATGTATTTAAGTTCTTAGAATAATGCCTGGAGCACAGCTGACACACACCGATGTCACCTTTATTATTACTGACCTCAGGAAGTGAGCACTCTATGGGACCTAAGGAGAAGAGCTGGTATTATGAAAAAGTACAAACTGCACGAACACATTCAAACAGCATCTCGTCTTTACTAACAGGGCTCTTCATTTGGAAGAGGTATAAGGTTGGTGCAGCAAAGCATACGATTTTTACCCTTAATACCATAAGGATTAAGATCCCGGTTCCTTATGAATGAAGATATTTGGCTTTTGGTTAATTCATATTCTAAGGCCACTAGAGTTCATACACCTCCACTGGATACACAGTAAACCTGAATTTACAATGATAACATAATGATCCATTAGACCGTGACTTTGGAATATTTGATATTGCTTTTTCTTCTTGCTGCTTGTTAATTTCCAGGGTTTAATTGCACAGCTTAAAAGTAATGGTGTATCTCGGAAAGAAAATGTTTACAAAGGACAGGAAAGAGAATGCACAGAAAAACTGATCACGTACAAAATCAGCATGCCAGATGGCATAACTCAGAGGGCATTAATGGAAGTGGTCAGTATGTCTGCCCTATCAGTTACGAATTCCTGGTTGAAAATTGTAACGGCCTCCTAAAAGGTCTATTACTTCCAATCACTCTTATATACACCTGCCCACAGAATCCTTTCAGGTACAATTATAATCATGAAAGTTCCCTGTCCAAACATCTTCAATGTCTCCCCACCTGCTATACAAAATGAATTTAACCTGCTGGATCCAAAGCACAGCATAGTCTGAGCCACACTTTCTCTGGAGCACGGAACATGGCTTTGCGAGACAGAACCAAAACAGAATATTTGACTTCCCTTAAAAACGTCCTTCACCGGTCACCCCAATGCCTGAATTTGGGCTTTGTTTCACAGTCTCCCTATACCGCTCCACCTCTGGTTTTCCAAGTTATACTAACACTTTATTTACTAAACCAAAGAGCACTTCTTTATGAAGCCTGGCTTGTTTTCCCTGAGCACATGCAATTTTTCTTTTCAGCACTCTCGGGGTTTTGTGTGTCTATTTCAATGCTTTTTACATTGTCACACTTTATCCGTATTTATCATCTTCTAGATGGTAGCTTCACGGAAGACAGACGCTTACAGTAATTCTTTAAAATCATTCATAGAATCCAGTGCTTTGAACATAAATGATACATGTACTCGTTGAATTATCAATAAATTGAGTTATACTGGCCTAATAACACACTTAAGTTTTCCCCTCTTGCAAGCAGTCAGAAATTAATTTTCAAAGTTGTAAACCTGTTTCCCATTTTCTGGTACAAACATAAATGATTTTCTAATATCAAACGCTTAAAAGCTTAACAATGATTAAGTCAATCTGAGAAGACATTTAGTCAACGACTCATTAACCCCCCTAAATAATTATATCTTTATGTTTAACTTACTGAATTAACACAAGCGATTGAGTTATCAAATTCAAGCCATGTGAATCTGAGATCTCACCTATTATTCATTTTCTTTTAATGCTGTAAAAAAATTACCACAATTAGTGACAAAATAAAAAACTCATACTTTTAATCTTATGATTCTGAAGTCAGAAGTCTGAAACAAGCATCTCTGAGCCAAAATCAAGATGTCCACGGGGCCGCATGTTGGGAGGGTTCTAGGAAAGAACCCATGTTCTTACGTTTTCTAGTTCCGAGAGGCTCCTGCAATTCCTTGGCTCTTAGGCTCTTTCTCCGTCTTCGAAACCAGCAAAGCTAAGCCGAGCTGTTTTCATGCTGCCATTTCTATAGCTCTCATTCATCTGCCTACCTCTTCTACTTACAAAGACCCTCATGATTTCGTGGACTTGCCTGGAAAGATCCGGGATAATTTCCCCACATCAAGGACAGCTGATTCGCAATCTTAATTACATCTGCAGTTTCATTCCGTTGTCATATAACCTAACATGTCCACAGGTGTGGGGGTTTAGGATGTGGGGGGTTTTCGTGGGCCAGCAGTCTCCTACCACTGGTGGTATCAAGCTTTACTAATGACCTGAAGAATCCAAGCACTTAAGAGGCACATTTGATTATATACTATGCGTGGATGAAAGCATTCTGAGAGATTTGCATAGAAAAAATACTCAAGGTGAAAACAGCAAAGCTAGAACCGAACCCTTTGGGAATTATGCTCTGCAGAAAGAAATTATTGAAGCTCCCTATTATGAGAAGGACTGTGGCTCTGAGACCGCCTGCCAGCAGTGCGCAAGGTGCCCCAGAACCTTCCCGGAGGCCAGCTGGCCGCGGCCATGCTCTCGGCAGCCGGGCCGGTGCTTAGTCCAGGAATAAAGTGTAATAACGTTCCACATCACGAGACCAGTGCTGTTTCTTCAGCCGACCTACTGTTTCTTATCTTTAAAAAAATTATTGTAGATGAAATCAGCTGTTGGGTTTGGCAAACGAATAAATAAAATCTTTGACTATGACAGTTTACGGGTCACATGAAAGTGTTCTTAGACTGGCGGAACCTCCCACTTTGCTTCGGCTACAAACAAAACTGGAGAACCACCACAGAGAACATAACGATGGAGCACGTCACTCCGAGGCCCAGGTCAACCTGTGGGACTCATAAGGAATCTGCTCTACCTCTTCCCTAAAGTCCTGTGGACGGCTTAAGGGCAGGTGCCGCTTGGTCCCCTGCACTACCTCTTTCTGCCAGAGCCTTTCACTGAATAACAGGTGCCCCACCCGTCGGAGCTCAGGGCGTGGAAAAGAAGTGCTCATTGACACACACGCGTGCACACCGGTATGTCTAAAAGGTAGGAAACAGAGAGATTTAGGGAATTAACCTTTGGCACTTTTAATACTCCCTAGTTTTTGTCTACCTAGTTTATTTCATAAGGAAACTAGCTCATTTGTTCTCATGGGAGCTACTTTGCCTTTGGAAATTTAATTATGACCAAAAAGAAGAACGCTCGTATGCTGGTTTACCTTAAGGTCATTTGGAAGAATGTTTCTCCTTTTATATGAATACATAACCTAAATGTCAAATGTAATTAGTTTAGGTGGAAATTTTAATTTAAAAGGTTGGATGTCGTAAAGGGTGTGGTTCATTTGGTTGGACGTCATCCCACAAAGCAAAAGGTCACCAGTTGGATTCCTGGTCAGGGCACGTGCCTGGGTTGCAGGTATGGTCCCTGGTTGGGCACAGATGAGAGGCAACCGGTCAATGTTTCTCTTAAATCCATGTTTCTCTCCCTCTCTTTCTCCCTCCCTTCCCTCTCCCTAAAAATAAATAAATAAAATCTTTAAAAAGTTGGAAAAAATTCTTTCATGTTGGAATGATTAAAAATTGATATGGTAATGCCCTGACCAGATGGTTGGAGTGTCGCCCAGGCACCAAAAGGTTGCCGGTTTGATTCCCAGTCAGGGAACATCCCTAGGTTGTGGGATCATTCCCCAGTCAGAGCATTCGGGAGGCAACCAATTGACATTTCTCTCACACATCAGTGTTTCTCCCTCTCTCTCTTTCTCTGCCCCCTTCCTCCCTCTCAAAAATCACTAAACATATCCTTGGGTGAGGGTTTTTTTTTAAATTGATATGGTAATAAGTATTCTTTTATCAGTACTTAATTTATAGGCAAATGTAGGTAATTTCTGTGTGCTTCGAGATAGCCTATCTAAAATTCATATGGCTTTATGTCCAAAAAGGTTATTTTATAAATAAACTGGGAAAATTATAAAAATATAATGAAGATGTTAAAAAAAAAGAGGCACAGGTGAGGCAGAGGGAGTCGTGTGGCCTCCATGTGGTTCCTCAAGTCCCTTCCATCCGACATATGCATTTTTCGGCTCATGCAGAGGGGCAGAGGTTGTCTCTAAGTAAGGTACACAAGTTATTTTCACAGCAAACAAGGAGCATTTATGTTTTCAATCATCTCCATTTTGTACTCAGATTACTTAATGGCTTATATGATATTCTCCTGGTAGCTTTGCTTCCTAAACCTAGATATTATATTTGTTTATTATAAGTAATTTCAAAAAAGGATATCTTGTCAACAATGCTCTACTGATAAGTACTCTTTTCTTAGCCAATATCATTAGTTTATTTACCATTAAGCTTATCATTAGCAGCCCGTTTACATGTAAATTAGACCAAATATGTGCATTCCTTCTTTGGGAACATCCCTTGATAACTGCCAGGGGAGGGTGCGGGGAGGGTGCGGGGAATGAATGGATGACGAGCCAGTTGTTTGAACTACTACTTTCTCCACGGTCGCTATGCCAAGTGCTGATGCTAAAAAGGATAAAATCAAACAAAGACTGAAACCCAGATTTTGAAGAACTCACAGTATTAGTGGAAGTAAAGAAGGAGCTAAATAGTCAGAGTAAGTGTGTTTCTATGCTATGCTAAGACTCAGTGGTGAAAAATGGGGAGCCCATAAAAGCTACTTAGATAGATAGGATTTAGTCAGGGAGGACGAGGAACTGGGCCTGTGTGGAGATGGGAAAATACACTCACTGCCAAAATACAGAACAGGGTCGAGGAGTGTCCTAGACAAAGCATAGAAATGAAGAAAAGGTGAAAAAAGTAAAAATTATTGAGAAAATATAATCTGTCATTCTTGGTAAAGGTTGAATATGCAAGAGATTCTGACCTGGAGAAGAAAGGGAAGCCACATGGAGAGGAAGAAACAAAGAAGAAAAGAAACCATGTTATCTGGAGTGGCGGGTGCTACCAGTGTATAGTGTGTAGAAAGTTATGAAAACGCAGAAGAAGAACACCAAGCATGGTTGCGGGAGCTAGAAAATGGTCGAACCTGTGAAGGCATTATCTAACTTGAGTTTCAAAGAAAATCTAAGAGCTAAGTAGTACAAAAAAAGAAAAAAGTAAATGAGGGAAAAATCACAGGGAGACTAATACTTTTTAAAAATCACATTTTATTTACTTCCCACAAATAAATATTTATATTGATCATATATTTTACTAACTTCTCAAATTCAAATGACTTCACACTCAGGACTGAATATTTTATGATCACGGAAGATGTTCTATAGATGCATCAGCTTGTGAAGAAGATGCTAATAGAAAATTTAAAATTTGTTTATAAAATGCCTCTGATTTTTATTGCATAGCTGTAAGCACTTGATTAATGTTAGCTATTTTTATTTATCTTTAATTATAAATTATTAACAGTGTTGGGACACTATTATTACTTGGAAAGATAATCACTCATTTAGATGGAAAATTTTATGTTAAAAAAGCAGTCACGTGGTGAGGCCCATGACAGATTAACGTACAGCAGTTGCCTTTTCACCATTAACAAGTAGAAAGTGGGACTAGATATACGGGAAAAAAATTGTTTTTCCGACAGTAATTCCTGAGAGAAAGGAAACAAAGAAAACCCTACGATTGATCCAGTTTACCACCTAGAGGTCATCTGAGGCTTCGGTAAATAGATGCGCAATCTAAACAGAGGTTGGCAGACTCACTGAATTGCTAAGAACAAGACTGGAAACTGGAGAGGCCGAGATGACTAGAATCTGTGTGACCGAGTTTAGAAGAGGAGGTAGAATTTTCCAGAAATCTATACAGAGCTCTCCTTGAGTTTTTGGCTGAGAATTTACCAATACATAATGAGACGAAAACTACCTAAGACTGAAAAAGAATGATTAGAAAGCTATACACTCATATCAAGTAATCCTCATACCTCTTCCTATTGTGTTGGCCACCAAACTCTCTCCATTAGTCAGAGTGGAGCTATTCTGTAAACACATGGGGTATTGGAGAGGGCCCTCAGAAGAGTCACGTCTCAGGAGTGAGGCTAAATCCGTCCCAGACTAAATGCCTCTCTGAATGCCATAAGAAAGTTTGACAAGGTACAACTGATTGACATGTGACTTAACTAACTACAAGAATGAAAGTTCAACGCTTATAAGGAACACAATAAAACCCAGCATCCAACCATGTAAAAGGCATAACATTCAGCAACAAAAATGATCATGCATGCAAAAAAAGGAAAACTGTTACCCATAGCCAAGAGGAAGAATAAACAAAACAGATTCACAGATGACAGAGTAAAAATGCACAAGTGGAAAGTGAAATTCTGAACTCCGAGTCGTGGCTGAAAGTGAGACAAACCCGTAGACTCCGTGCTATTGAGAGCAATCTTCCAGCCACACAGACCCAACAATAAAAGTTGAAAACCTCAGCCTCAGCGATGACTTCTGACCACTCAGGGGCTAACCGCGAAATGCTGCTGACTAGCTGAAACTCCGGGAGGACAGACTTCAGATGAAAATTTAAAAAACAATGATCAGGGCCATAATATATCCATCTAACAACAGCACTGTAAAATGCATGAGGCCTATGCTGGAATAATTTAAGGAGAAATAGACCATTTAAAAATAAGAGTTGGAGGTTGACAAAAGACTGTTCATTTTATCTAAGCTATCAAATTTGTCAGCATACAGCTCCTCTCAACAAATAGTGTGCACATCCCGTTAATTTTTTACAACATAACATGGTAAAAACTTAAAAGAAAGTTGAGATCGGTGTTCAGTGATTTTTCTCTCCTAGAAAGCAGTGGAATACATAGAAAAAAAGAATTCTCAAATTCACTGTGAGCATGAATATTTTCTTCTGTGAATGTTTTAATGTAGTCTTTTTTTAATTTGTTCTTTACAAAAAGTATATTGAAAACCCTTTATAAAATATTAATTTCTTAAAGCATCATTCATTTTTTCAACTTACTTCTTTTTTGTAAGTGCCCTTCGATCTGCATGCATACGTGTGCATACAAACACAGAAAGGCATGCCCCATGTTCACACACAATTAGAGCCTATATTTATCA
The DNA here is from genome assembly GCA_004026545.1 of Mormoops blainvillei. Lineage (NCBI taxonomy): Eukaryota > Metazoa > Chordata > Mammalia > Chiroptera > Mormoopidae > Mormoops > Mormoops blainvillei. The sequence goes on from PVJD01008846.1 coordinate 25,176, forward strand.
TCAGGAGGAAAATTCATAATAAATCTCTGTTTCTGAAGCTCGAATAATTGCCTGGAATCTAAAACCATTTCAAAACAGAGTTGTGAAGTTTTCAAGAAAAATCTCAACTTAATAACCTATAAGATAAAATGTGTTTCTCTTTTTAACAAACAATCTAATGAATAACCTATGACCTTTTCTCAAGTGAAAAACGTATTGTCCTACCTAGTCAATAAATGTAAGAAACAATCTTTTTCTTGTGTAGGTAATTAATTGCTCTCAAGATAGAGTAACCACATATTTTCAATGTTTGGGTTTAAGGACAGCTGCTAATTGATATGTGAATATTCTAAGTAGATGGGATATAAGTAGATCATCAGGTATGTGAAATAGATATTGCACGTGATTTAAATTTTATGTTCTTAATGTATAAACATATTTCTATTTTAAAGTTTTCACTATATTTTAAATATAGTTCCTTCCTCTCAACAAATAATCACTTGACCTTTCTTTCCTTGGAAGATTGAAATCACCTTTTAAATGTGTTACCTAGACAAAAGAAAACTGGTAGGCCATTATTAGTTACTAAATCTAAGTAAAAATTAGTTTATAAGATTAGCATCCACAAAAAATACAAGAACAACCCCCGAAAATGGAATTATCTTCTGGAGAGCAGGCTCCTTATAGTACAGGTTTCCCCGCTAGGTGAGTGTTCTAGGAGCCCGTCTGTATTCGTGTACCAGCTGGTGTCATTGTGAGAGGCTGTGAGAGACTTCGGTGAATTTTGTTTTGAAGACTCTTTCACCACATTTGCCCATTTCGTGATGAGTGATTTACGAGCGCACCTGCCATACCCCGCTGAGTGTTCAGCAGCTTTTGACCGAAAAACAGCATGATCCTCATGCCCCCAGCCTCCCCATTCACCCGAGCTTGCTCTTGCCTGGGTGACTTTTTTCTTCATTTGTTTCCCTGGATGAAAAACACTCCTCAAAGAGAAACATTTTGGGAATGTGTAAAAGGAGAAACAAAAAACAGCAGAAGCACTAAAAGTAAAAGGCACTGATATTGACAAGTACAAAAACTGTTTTGAGCAATGGAAAAAAATGCCTCGACAAGTGTATTGCACCAAATAGAGAGTACTTTGAAGGCGACTAAAGTTTAAACATAGAAGAATCAATACACAATTTTTTATAAATATATTCCTGGGTTTTTGGGGCAGGTCCCCCCTGAATACAGTTTGTTAGACAAGCTATAGAATGAAGGAAATAGGGAGTAATTAACTCATAACCCAATTTTTTAAATACTTTATTTACTATTTTAGAGAGAGGGGAAGGGAGGAGGACAGAGAGGGAGAGAAGCATCAGTGTGAGAGAGAGACATCAACTGATTGCCTCGCGCATGCCCCTCACTGGGGACCAGGCCCACAACCCAGGCATGTGCCCCGACTGGGAATCAAACCAGCGACCTTTCAGTTCCCAGGTCAGAGCTCAATCCACTAAACCACACCATCCAGGGCTCATGACCCAAATTTTTGCATATTGTCTTTCTCAATTATCCTATTCAATCGATTACTCAATAATGACTTTTGTCAATGTTTTTTCTGTGTTCCTTTCACTGCCTTCCCTTCTCCTCCTTAAAGTCCACAGCACTTTGACCTGTTGGCCAACGCTTCTCGCACAAAGCCATCTCCTCTTATGGGGTCCGTTATTTCTCATGTCCTTCCTCAGTTTCTGGTCACTTCTTTTCTTCCCCCATTCCTGATAGTTCCTAATCCTATCGTTGCTGCAAGTAGGCAGTGCTCAGTTTTGTCCGTAGCTTTCTTTCCCTCTCTCAAGCTTCTCTCTTGTATAGGCTGACCATGTCAGGACTGTGACTATCACACAATTTGAATGACTACAGCATTTATAGCTCCCCAAAGAACTGCTGTTCCCACCTATAAGATGGTATTTCCAACCACCTGTAGGACTTTACTATCTACCTCCATATACCCCAGGTGCCTCATATTTTTTCATGCACAAAAGTAAATTCATAATTTCTCCTTCTTCAACCATGCTCTGGTCCTGAATTTTTTTCTCAATATCACCACAATTTTTACTGAGACCCACACTCATATAATCACACTCCTTTCTTCCCTAGAAGGCTTTCGCACAACCGGTCACCAAGTCCCACAGAAATGTTCTTGACATTGTGGCCCGGTCTTCCCTCTCTCTTTCTCGTTCTTGGAGTAGTTTCCTCTTTTAAGTTCTTACCTAGATGTTATATTAACTTTCTGGTTTATTATTTCACATTTAGCTATCTCTACTTTAATAAAATAGCACATGGTCACAAGATTAAATCTCTACTTATCAAAAACTTTAAATGACTTCTCTTTTTAAAGAATAAAGAGCTAGCTCACTTATTGGACATTTGGGGATATTCAGATGGGTTCCAATCTGTGTTTTTTAGTCTTGTTCATGCTACTCACCCACCTTTATTAAACTAACACTGATTTCTCAAAATCTTTGCACTTAACATTTTATTTTCAAATCCTCCATGCCATCGAACATGTAGATTTTCCATCCAGAAAAACTTTCCCATTTCCTTGAGTTGAATCCTGCCCACACCTGAGGACTCAATTTAAATGGGGTCTCTTTCATGAAACTTTCTTAATTCTCTAGTCAAAAGGGCCATCTCTTAATTCAAACAACGCATTTTTCACGGACAGTTACATCAATGCCTCGTAGCGTAGAGTATTCAGGGTACTTATCTTCACTACTAACTTGCAAGCTTTTGAATGATACTCAGTCTTTTTTTTTGTATTTTGCTTCCAGTATAGATGGTCAATAAATGAACTGTCTTAAATTAAGCATTAGAGAAAGGAGAGGTCAGAAAGACCTATGAAAATATGTGATCAATACAAGGATAAAAAAGTTATTGCTATAACAGCAATAGATATTATCTGTCTAATATATTACCAGCATTGCTCTATGAACTCATAACACATTTAACATAATTTGAAGTGTCAGAGTTGGTAGACTAGATGGTGGCTTATCTTTCTTGTGGCTCTGATATTTTATTAGTCTAAGAAATGCCAGCATTGCTATTTGGTAAATAAAAGGAAAAAATATACATGACATTAGGTCCTCCCTTCCTCTCAAATTTGTCCACAGATCATTTCTATTAAGTGCATTTTTATCGACAATTCCTGTGGCCAGAAAGTGAATTTGGGAGCAAGTCCTAAATGAGACAACCAGAATAATTCATCCACTCTATGGTAAGAATTCCCTGATTGCTCCTTACTCCAGTTTTACTTATAGACGTGATGATAGAAAAAAAGGTCCAGGAGCCGGGCTGAGTCCATAGAATGAGAGATTGATGGTACCTCATGGGCAATGGCACGAGTGAGTTATATTGTAGATGCTCTGAAGTTGGACGGCCAGGGTCTGAATCTATAATTCAGTTATTACCCAGCTTTATGACTGCAGTCAAGTTCCCTAGTCTTTTCAAGCCTCAGTTCTATAAAATGGGGTAAGAATATAACTCATGGAGGTGATGAGAAAAATTAAGTGTGTTAATACTTGTTGAGGGTTTAGGATACTACTTGGCATATAGTATGAGTTCAAATTTTTTACCTAATATTTTCTATTTTTTATTTTTGTTATAATTGTCTAGGTTTACTTTTTATAATTGTCAAAATAATCCATATTGTACATTGTTAAAAATTTGTAAAAATATAAACAGAGAAAGATCCCTGAAATCTTAACCGATCTTGAGAAAATCATGTGAAAGATTTGAGATGTAATACATATTCTTTCCCATTTTGTCTGTACCTTGAAAAATAATCTAAGTATCTTTGATAACAAAGCTTAACTTGCCCTGCAATCCAGATGTTCAGATTAGGTGTAAACTCACTTATTTTATACAGCAAACCTGATTTTCAGGGATAAAACAACAAGTGTGTCTAATCTACTGCATACCTTAGGCTCATCCCATATATGAGATCGGTCTGCCTTTGAGTTTGGCAATTTTGAGCACCTCTCAATGCATGTATTCTCTTCTCAAGCAGTCTCAGGGAAAAATCATATTCAGTCACTCAGATTTCTCACTTTTAAATTCTCCTAACCTATCCGAGATCCAAGATGTCATTGGAGTAGGAGGGTTGAGGAGAGAAGATACCACTTTTCTCACAGGGTAGCGAAGAGGTAAGGTTGTCTAGCTTCTTTTTCCTCTGGCTCCTTGCAATGTCAAATATCCCCTGTCCAATGAGATGCTGCTTGCCCTGCTGGCCTTTGTGGATAACATCTGTGGCTGGTGAGATTATGATCGATTCCTATGACCTGGACAATACTCAGGCATCATCAGTATCAATATCAGTGTCTCAGCGTCTCCATTTTTCTTAGTTTACACATGCTGCATATTTATATTATTTTTATGGGATGAATCTCATTTCTATCTGATGCTGGTTTGTATATAGAAAAGCTAATGATGGTTTTAAATAATAATTAAAAACCTAATGAAACTCTATTATTATTTATAGAAGTTTTATTTTAGTTGTTTTTTTGCTGCTGTTGTTGTTGGGTTTCCCCAAGGCTGTGCCCCAGGGCAGAGCACAGGGATCTAGCAGAGCTGCAACTCAGATTCTGTAGGTCATTAGCCAACGTGCTTAAGAGAGCACCCCGTTCTCTAAAGGTGTGTTTTCTACAGCTTTCCGACTGTAGCGAACAATGAAACTCCCAGCCTGTGGTCACCACCTCAGATCCACAGAGCTCTCTTGAAATGCAAGCCCCAAGGAATCTTAGTTTAATTCTTATTTCTGATCAGATCTCCCAAAATAACACCTTTCTCTCTCTGTCCTTTTAGATATTTTTGTCTGTTGTTTTCTTGTTTTGCTTAACTGCATTGGCTAGGATCTGTAAGAAAACGTGAAAAATAATATTGATAGAGCAATCATTTTTCTCTGGCTTCTACCAGTGTTTTACCACAGAACCCTCGAGGATCATATAAGCAAATAAATTGTTCTCTTTCTATGTATATACTCAATATTTATAAGCTGTCTTACACATTCTCCCAAACTTTGAATTTATCTTTTTTTCCTGGTGTTATTTAACTTACTCCATTATCACTTCTGTTTCTTCTAAACTGGAAATTAGGTTTAGAGGCTTATAAAGAGTTCCAAAGTTTTGTTTGACATTCCTGAAGTTTTTTCCCAAAAGACTGAAGCATATGGAATATTTGCTTCCTATAATGCATATATAAAGTTTTATCAGAACACATATGAAATTTTATTAAAGTCTTTTCCTATTTATGAAAATAATCATGTCTTTTATCCTTTTACTTAACTATACTGAATTATACTTGTGGGTTTCCCCAAATTCAATCATGTTTGCACCCCGTGGGATAAACCCTTCTGGAGTAATATTGAGATATTTTTAAAATATGGCTCTATTATGTGTTTTTGAATGTTAGCCTTTAATATTTGCTCTATTTGTTAAGGATTAGTGTCTTCGTCACATGGTTTCCTAATGAGAAATAGAAAGCAGGCCTTCTTCGGCATGAAAATTAGATGTTCCCTGGTCGTACTGGCGAAGTCAACCATGCAGGCATCTGAGCCTGTTTTGGGGATTTTTGTTTGTTTGTTTGTTTGTTTGTTTGTTATAGCTCTTAGACAACTTTGTGAGTTTTTAACTCAGGTTATTTGTATTTTTGTGTTTTGTTGTCCTAAGGTCCATTTTAAAAGTTTAATTTTAACAATATAATTTATCTAGGTCATCAATGAATTAACATGGTGTGGGTGAAAGAGGACAATATTATCTTAGAATTATTTAATGTCATCGTATGTATTTTTCTTTTCTTCTCTCCAATGTTCTTATGTTTGTGCTGCATTTTCTCCCTTTCTCTGCCCATTTATGGTCAAGCGAGTGGTTTGAATTCTTTTTGTCTCTAGGAATAAACTGTTGGCAATTTGTTTTCTGTTTCCTAATTCAATTTTTTATGCTTCTATCTTCATTAATTTTTTTTCCTTTTGTGTTCCTTGGGTTCACTGTGTTATTTTTCATAACATGAAACTTATTTAATTTATTATTTTCATTATTTTGGTTCGCAGTAAAAATATCTGAGGTCATGTTATTATCGTTATTTCATAAATACCCTCTGATTGTGGTCTTTTTGTTCCTTTTACCCTGAGTTCTTTAGAAAAGAATGATATTAAAATGTCAAATACTTTGGGTTTTTGTTTCTAAATTTGACATTTATTTTTCACTTTATTAGGTGTGGTTTCAGAATATTATCTGAAATATTTTTCCTCTTTGGAATTAAATGAATATTTCTTTTTGGCTAATATATGATTACATTTTCTTTTATGTAAAATGCTCCAGGGACCATTTAAAAAGTATATTTTCTCTTTGCAGGTTATAGTTCTTAGTATATATGTTTATTTATTTGACTAGAATATATCTATCTTTTACAGTATTGTTTAACCTTTTATATACATGGTATTTCAAGGGCAAAAAAAGTAACCTTTTAAATTCTCTCCCTCCTGGTGCTGTCCTGTCTCTTTCTCCTTTTCAGTTTCTGCAATATTTTCCTCAGGTGTTCTGATGTTTGTCCTGTTGGTACACGAAGGTTCATTGAGAACTTGTTTAACTCATTATCTTAAAGGGTCCATGTTCCCATGAAATGGTTTTTCCCCAAAATTGTATTTTGCATACTTTTGATATTATATATTCCCCTTCTTTTTGTTTGCGTTTGCTGATTGTATCTTTGCCCACTATTGCAACTTCTCTGGGTTATTTTAGATATTTTATTAACATGGTGAGGAATTTAGTTATGAGCCCATATGGAGTCATGGTGCATCTAAAACAGAAATTCTTTCCAGTTGCATTTTTTTCTGTACTTTGTTTTCATTGCCCACAGGAGCGGAAACTATTTTTAACACTGTTCAACACTGTGTATATACATTTAAGTTAGATAGTTAGACGTCTCTGTATCAATGTACCCTCTTCAGCAAACCTGCCCAGAGAGGCTGCCCTCAGCGAGAGGCCCAGAAACAACAGTGAGCAGGCAGCGTCCCTTCCTTCTTCTGTCTTTCCATCCCAGCTTTTTTGGTGGTGTTTGAGGTCTCATCTCAGTCTAGCATTTTCAATAAATGTCTTAAGATATATTTCAAAAATTGTGCCTTTTGTAACCATTGTTAACCACCTTTACGTATATAATTTATTTATATTTGAAAAGTATTTTGTGCTTGCCTCTGGTATGTCATATGTCAGCATTTCTATTCATGAGTGGGATGTTCAGTGTACTTTTACAAGCATGTAATACAGTCACCTATGTCAAAATTTTCAAAAACTATAAAAGAGCCCATAGAAACAGTCAGACTTGTGGCTGGGCCCCTCCTGGAGGTCTTTTCCCATCTTTACCTAAGGACATTGGACATTATGATTTTTAGCTACGTAGTATCCATCGTCTAATTCACCATAACTCAGTTAACCAGTCATCTTTTGATAGATATTTAACATTTTTTTTCATATTTTGCTATTAAAAAGAGAACACAGTGAGTAATTTTTTTACTTTGTTACAAAATTGAATCTATTGTAGGGGGTAGAATTTCTGAGCAGTACAGCATGTGGTGTGTTATTTTTATAGACATTACTCCCCCCAACACTAAAGGGTTGCACCAATTTATATTCTCACAAGCAACAAACAGGTGTGACTAGTCCCCTCAACCTCACTCATAGAAGCATCTATTCATCTTCAGGACTGCGGGTGACCCACGATTTGACAAATGGCATTTCACTATAGATTTATTCTTAGTTCTCTCATTATAAGTGAGTTTAGTTGAGGACCTTTCCACATATCTTAAATCCAAATTGTCTTTCCTTCCCTTTGCTATCTTTTTTTTTTTAAAAAAGGTTTTACTTACTTATTTTTAGAGAGAGGGGAAGGGAGGGAGAAAGAGAGGGAGAGAAACATCAATGTGTATTTGCCTCTTGCAAGGCCCCTACTGGGGACCTGGCCTGCAACCCAGGCATGTGCCCTGATTGGGAATTGAACCAATGATCCCTTGGTTGGCAGACTGGAGCTCAATCCTCTGAGCTATACCAGCCAGGGCTCCTTTGCCGCCTTACCATAACCTTTTAATTACTTTTGTATTTATTTGTTGGTTTTTATTTTTCAATTTTTAGAAATACTTTACATATGAGGGAAATTAGAATTTTATCTAAGAATTATAAATAGTTTTAAAGATCTTAAATTTTGAATTAATGATGAATTTTGCCTCTTTTTTTTTTTTTTTGGCTGTTGTTATTGTGCTTAAGCAGTTGAAAATTTTTATCACTTTTCTTATGGTTTTTGGGTTTTCTGTCATAGAAAGCCCTTCCCTGTTTCAATATTATAACATTTTTACCCATGAATTCTTGTAGTGGTTTTATTTATATCTTCAAATTTTATTCACTTGGAACATACTCTTTATAAAATATGAGAATTGAAGACTTTTTTTTTTCAGTCCAGATGGCTTCCAAGCTGTCCCAACACCATTTGGTTTTAATAAACAACCTTTTCACCACTGTCTAAGATGCAATCTTTATCACTTAGTAAATCCCATATGAATTGTGTGTATTTCTGGAAATTCTGTGTGGCTCCATTGATGTGTTTGTTTATTCATGAGCAATGTCATACTGTTTGAATTATTAAGGCTTAGTAATATGCTTTAACATCTGGTAAAAACTTCCTTACTCTTTTCAAAATTTTCCTATTCTTGCTTGTTTTTTAGTTTCTAGTCTCTTTCCAAAATTATTAAATTTGCTTTTTGTTATTTTGGATTGCATTAAATTATAGATTAATTTAGAAATAATTGATATTTTTTGTGATTTTCCCCATCCATGTATATGCTATTTCTACTTATGTAGAAAAAAAATCATGCATTTCAAATTGTTCAAGCATTTCTTGTGGCTCTCTGAAATATCTCAAAGTTATAATAAACACTGCTCTTTTTTTGTTAAATTTATTACTAGGTGTGGTAAGCAAAATAATTCCCCTCCCTACCCCAAAGATGTCCACATCCTAAAGCTTAGAAACTATGAATATGTTACATTGCATGGCAAAAGTGAATAAAGTTTGCAGATGAAATTAAGATTCCTAATCAGTTAGCCTTGAGATGTAGAAATGATCCCAGATTATTCAGTTGGGTCCAATATAATCACAAGGCTCTTTATCAGTGGAAGAAGGAGGCTAAGAAGGAAGAATCAGAGAGCCAGCTGTGTGAAAAGAACTTGGCCTAAAGTTGTTTTGAAGATGAAGGAAGAGGGCCAGGAACCAAGGAATGTGGGCAGCCCCTGGAAGCTATAAAGGGCCAGGAATGTGTTTTCTCTTAGAGCAACTCAAGGGAACACAGTCCAGCTGATCCTTTGATTTTAGCTCATTTGATCTGTTCTGGATTTCTGACATCCAGAGCTGTGAGATAATAAACTTGTGTTGCTTTAAATCATAAAAACTAGGCATCCTATCTTTTATTGTTCCTAATATAAATAAGGCCTTTTATTGCAATATATCATGTAGCTGTTGCTTGTATCCATGGAGGCTATTATTACTATATATTTATTTTGTACCTCACTACCTTACTGAATTCCCTATTATTAGTTTTAATTTTGTTTTCCAAATATAGAAATACATCATCTGCAAAGAGTGATAATTTAACCTCTTTATTTCCAGTCTTTGTAATTTCTTTCTCTTGTCTAAATATGCTGACTAGTGTCTCCAGACCTCCTCTCCCACCCAAATTCAATTAACAGTGGTGATAGTAAACTATGTGCCTCTTTCCTGACATATACATGGATGTTTCTAATTTTTTTTCAACAAGAATTGCTCCAGTCTTTTGTTTGAGGTGCTTATGTTATCATGTTGAGAGATTACTCATCTATTCCAATTTTATTTTTAGGAGTTCATATCAAGAATAGATATTGAATTGTGGAAAATGTTTTTTCAACATGAAATGATAATATAATGCTTCTTCTTGGATCTAGTAATGTGATTAATTTTAATCATTATTGAACAATCATTTCTGGAATAAATACCACTTTGTAAAAGTATATGATTATCTTTATATGCCACTAATTATTTTGAAATTTTGCTTTTGTATTCATAGTGAGATTGCTTTGTAGTTTTCTTTTTGAATATAACACTTCTCTGCTGTTGTTTGTTTTCCTTTCTTTTATTATTCTTCTTTGGTTTTTTTAAAGACTTAATTTTTGTTGTTTTTTTAATTTATTGGGGTTACATTGGTTAATAAGATCATATAAGTTTCAAGTGTACAACTGTATGATACATCATTATGTGTATATCATGCTGTCTCCTTCTGTCACCACATATCTGAGCCCATTTACCCTCTTCAACTTCCTCCCTCATCCCTTCCCCTTAGGTAACTGTCATACTGTTGTCTGTGTCTATGAGAGTTTTGTTTGTTTTGTCTGTTCTTTTGTTGCTCTCTGTTTTATATCCCACTTATGGGTGAAATTATAAGTTCTTGTCCTTTTTCACCTGATGTATTTTACTTAACACGATAGTCTCAAGTTCCCTCCATGTTGTCAAAAATATCAGTATCTCATCTTTTCTTATGGCTGAGTAGTATTTCATTGTATATATGTACAACATCTTCATTATCAAATTATCCAATGAAGATTTTTTAAGAGCAGTTTCAGGTTCAGAGCAAAACTGAGGGTAATGTACCAAGATTTCCCATATATCCCTTGTCCCCACACATGCACAGTCACCCTCTTATCAAAATCACTCACCAGAATGGTGCATTATTTTGTCAAGGATGAATATATATTGATATATCATAATCACCCAAAGTCCATAGTTTACCTTAGGGCTTATTTTTATTGTTTTACACTCTGTGGTTTTGGACAAATGCATACTGACATATATCTATCATTATAATATCATACAGAGTAGTTTCTCTGCCCTAAAAATCCTCTGTGGTCTGCTCACTCATCTCTACACCACTGGCAACCAATGATCTCTTTATTGTTTTCATAGTTCTGCCTTTTCCAGAATGCCATATAGTTGAAATCACACAGTGCATACCCTGATTGGCTTTTTTCACTTAGTAACATGTGTTTAAGGTTCTTGGATGTCTTTTCTTGCTTTATAGCTCATATCTTTTTAGCACCAAATAATGCTCCATTGCCTGCATATACTATGGTTTATGTACGAACTCACCTACCAAAGGATATCTTGGCTGATCCCAAGTTTGGGCAATTATAAATAAAGCTCTTGTGTGTGTGTGCAAGCTTTTGTGTAGATATGTTTTCAACTCCATTGGGTAAATATCACAGAACACAGTTGCTGGATTGTGTGGTAAGAATACGCTTCACTTTGAAAGAAACTACCAGACTGTCTTTCCAAGTGGCTGTACCATTTTGCATACCCACAGCCAGTGAATCAGAGTTCTTGATGCACTGCCTCCTAGCCAGCATTTGGTTTTGTCAGTGTTCCAGATTTTGGCCATTTTAAAGGTATGTGGTGATATCTAGTTGTTTTAGTTTGCATTTTCCTTATGATATACAATGTAGATCATCCTTTCATATGCTTATATGCCATCTCTATATCTTCTCTGGTGAGTTAACTGCTCACATCTTTGGCCATTTTTAATTCAGATTATTTCTTATTGTTGAGTTTTAAGAGATCTTGGTATATTTTGAATAAAAGTCAGATTTGTTTTTTCCAACTATGTTTTCCCAGTCTGTGGTTTGTCTTCCCATTCTGTTGACATTGTCTTTTGCAGAGCAGACATTTTAAATTTTAATGAATACCATTTGCAATTTTTTTTTTCATGAATCATACCTTTGGTGTTGAACCTAAAAAGTCATCACTGTGCCCAAGGTCATCTTGGTTTTTTCTTACATTATCTTCCAGGGGTGTTACAATTTCATGCTTCATGGTTTGATCTATGATCCCTTTTGATTTAATTTTTGTGAAAGGCATAAGGTCTGTGTCTAGATTCGTTTTGTTGCATGTGGATGTCCAGGAGTCCATGCACCATTTATTGAAAAGACTCTTGGTTCCACTGAACTGACTTTGTTCCTTTATCAAAGATTACCTGATAATTTTTATGCAGGTCCATTTCTGGGCTCTCTATCCTTTTCCACATGTCTGCTTATCTGTTCTGTCACTGGTGTCACCCTGTCTTGATCACTGTAGCTGTATAATGAATCTTGAAGTCAGTTCTCCAGCTTTTCTGCCCCATTTTCTCCTGTCTTGGTGATCCTGGATCTCTGGCCTTTCCTTATAAGTTTTAGAAGAACCACAAAATAGCTTGGCTAGGATTTTGATTCTCTGTTTTTTTCAATTACTATTACAGGCATTTTATAAAATAATTTTTCTGTTATCTTATAATATTGTAAATAGCCTGGGAGGTATAGGTTATTAAAGGCTTGGTTACATTTTGCCATGAAATTGCACTGCCTGGTTCTACATTAGGCAATAGTTCTTTGACATCTTGCTTTATGTCTTCAATGATCATTTGTCTTTACATATTTTCTTTTACTTCTGAAGTTAGTATTGGTTGATTATATTTTCCCATAAAACCAATTTGTCAATTTCTTTAATATCTTTGAGTAGAATTGATCACATAGTATCTTAGGAGTATTTTTATTTTCTTGGTTTGTGGTTATTTCTCATTTTTGTTCGATATTATGCATTTATGTATCCTCCCATTTTTCTTCAATCAAGTGAGCTAACAGTTTATCTGCTTTTCTTTGTTTCTTTTAACATACTTTTTCATCTAGTTCTTGGATCTACTTTTCCATGTATTCTAAATAATTAACTTCCACTTTTGTATTTATTAATAACTAATGATTTACTAAAGGTTTAATTGATCTTTTCCAATATTTTCTGTTGAATCCTAAATTAATGTTCACTATCTTTTGCTTATTAATAGTTATTTTAAAATATGATTTTCTCTGAGATCTGCTTTAGCTCTGTTGCAAAGTTTCTAATTAATAGTGCTATCATTTTTATAACATTCCAGATGTTTTGCGATTCAGAATTAGTTTTTTAATATGTTTTTCAATTAAAGTTTACATTCAACATTATTTTGTATTAGTTTCAGGTTTACAGCATAGCAGTTAGACAATCATATACTTTACAAAGTGTTCCTCCAGTAGTTCAAGTACACATCTGGCATCATACGTAGTTGTTGTAATATTGTTGACTATATCTCCTATACTTTATTTTATGCCCCATGACTATTTTGTAAGTACCAATTAGTACTTCTGAACCCCTTCAGCTTTATCACCCCGACCCTCAACGCCCCTCCACACTGGTGGAGTCTGTTCTCGTCGATCTGTTCTCATCCACATTTAAGGGAAATCATATGGTATTTGTCTTTCGCTGACTGGTTTATTCTGCTTAGCATAATACCATCAAGGTCCATTCATGCTGTTGCAATTGATAAGATTTCACTCTTTGTATGGCATAATAGTATTCCATTGTATATTTCTACCACAGATTGTCTATCCACTAATGAGTAGTTGGGGATAACTACACACCTGTGAAACCATCACTACAATCCATGCCATAAACATATCCATCATCTACAAGTTTCCCTCCACACTCTTTACTGATTATTATTATTTTAAAATCTGGGGATCTGGGGTTTTAGTTGTCTTCCCATTTCACTAAACATGCTGCTTCTGACTTTTATTTATTATTCTCCTTGGTGCTTTTGAATGATTTCTCTAAGATAAGGGAAAATGTTGATTTTATATCCTAATGTTCAAGCAAAAAGGCCTTTTCATGATTTCTTTATTTTGAATTTTTATTCTTCTATTTTTGATGTAGCTAGGTTTGGTCTTCAGGAAGAGTTTTCATAATAATGGTACACAGATGATATATACCTGAGCCTTTACATATTTTAAAAAATTTTTTCTGTCAGCTTTATATATATGCACACACACACATACACACACATACTTATATACATATATACATATATAAACCTGTGTGTACAGACAGATAAAAGTTACTGGAAAAAAGTCTCATAACTCCAAAGAAAGTGCTCCAATGTTTCCAGTTCTTCAACATTACTGTGTGAAAAATCTCAGATCAGTCTGAATTTCCCTTCACATGTGATAGATTCTTCTTCTGAAATGAAGCATTCTTTCTTAACTATAGCATTCTTTCTTAACTTCAGTGTTTAAAATTGTCACCATGTTATGTCTCTGTCCATACTTTTCTATTAAATATTCATTAATTCTGACTAAATTTACAGTTACCCCTTTCACTATGTGGACAAATTGTGTTTTCAAAATCGCCACAATGATATCATCTATCCCACATGCTTTGCCTAAAATTTGACAGTGTAATTCCTATAGGTGTGGGTTGTATTGTCCCTTATCTGAAACGTGGTTGGTGGGTTAATGACTATGGGGAATGTGACTCTTAGGTGACTTTTAAGTGCAGGTGATAAAAATGTCATGCGCTTCTACTTTGTTTTCTTAAAATATTAGCTCTTAGATGTGTTCCAGTGCAGGTCAAGCAGTGTGTGTCTTCAGGCCCTGACGCTGAGAGAACACCCACATGAAAGGGCCCTGAGATCTTCCCACAAGGACAGCAAAAGAGGCCTGACCAGCTCCAGCCATCACATGAGATTCCCCGGGCCAGGACTGCCCAAGAAAACCATGAGAGTTTTGGTGATTTTCTTTTTTGGAAGTTGTTATTGTTTCAGCCTTCAGATTTTGGACTGATTTCTTATACAGTAATAAATGATAAAATATGAATATCCAAATTTTTCTTTACTTAAGGAAAATTTTCCTCTGTAGTTCCTTAAATATTTTCGTAATCCTGTTGCTGAGTTCTCTTCCTGAGAAAGCCTAATTATCCATTTATTGTGTGCGTAGACAGCCATTTTGGCATACCTATCATTTTCTCTCTCATCATTTTGTTCTTATAATATTTTTGCAGCATGTATGCTTCTATCTATCCTACCTCCCACATAACTTCTTTGTTTTTTACTGTTTATTGTTTTTGCTCATTTGTTGGATTTAGTTGCACTGGTTTTTCTAGTTTTTTTCCTAATAACTAATGACCTTTTATGTACTTTCATATATTATGTTTCTCCAATTTCTTTTCCATGATTTGCCTGTATCTCCTATATTTTTTAATTAATGTTTTATTATGTATGTGATTACAGTAGTCCCAATTTTTCCCCCTTTGCCCCCTTCCACCCCACCGAACCCCACTTCACTAGTCAGTCCCTCCACCATTGTCCATGGCCATGGGTCATTCATATACATTCTTTGACTAATCCCTTCACATTTTTTCAGTCAGTGAAGGGATGGCAAAAAAATATTCCATGCAAATGGACATTTAAAAAAAGCTGGGGTAGCAACATTATATCAGACAAAACTGACTTCAAAACAAAGGCCATAACAAGAGACAAAGAAGGTCACTACATAATACTTAAGGGAGTAGTCCACCAAGAGGATATAATCCTAGAAAACATATATGCACCCAACATAGGAGCACCTCAATACATAAGGAGGATCTTGGAGGACTTTAAGAAAGAGATCAACAGCAATACAGTCATTGTGGGGGATTTTAACACCCCACTATCAATGATGGACAGATCTTCCAGGCAAAAAATCAATAAGGATAAAGAAGCATTAAATGATGCTCTAGATCAAATGGACTTCATTGATATTTACAGAATATTTCACTCCAAAGAGCAAAATATATATTCTTCTCAAATTCACATGGAAGGACACAAAACAAACTTTAACAAATTCAAGAAAATTGAAATCATATCAAGCATCTTCTCAGATCACAATGGCTTAAACTAGAAACCAACCTCAAGAAAAATCTCAAAAATATTCAAATACATGGAGACTGAATAGCCTGTTATTTAATAATGAATGGGTTAACAATGAGATCAAGGAAGGAATCAAAAGGTATCTGAAAACAAATTACCTCCTATATTTTATATGAGTCCTTATTTTATAGAAATCCCATGCTCTCTTTAATTTCTTTGAGATTGTAGACAATTTTACCTAAAATGTTTCTTCCCTATGTTCCTCTCCTAATGCTCAATTTTAACAGTCTTTCTAATGTTAACCCATTCTTTCATTTGAGTACTGTTTTATGTGCACCAGATCTTTCACATTTATCAATCATTTGAAAGTGTGGACTGCAGTATCTGTTTTGTAATAAGCAGGAAGATACTATGCGTAGACTCTTACTGCCTAGCCTCCTTTTCAAACAAGATGTCCTTGGGAAAATCCCTCTATGTCTCCAGCTGGAGAAATAAATATGGTTTGTTTATTTTGTTTCTCTGGTTTGCTCCTTAACTACTTGTGCGGGTTGAAAGTCTGAAAACAGTGGAATGGAAATAATGAATGTATTGGGGTGGTGTGCAGCTAATGCATAAACTTTTATCTCAAAGTCCCAATCGGTTATATCTTCTATACAGAGGGTGTGGTCAATTCCTTGGGGTCAGATAATATCCTTCATCTTTTAGTCATTGCATTTACCATTTTCTGCTGGAACTATGTCTTCTCAGATGGCTTAACTGTTCTTTAATCAATCTCTGCCCTCTTTCTGCTTTTTCTAAAATATCATCTGACAACAGGCCACCTCTCTATGTAAGAAGCTCTATGTAGAGTTGAGATGACATGGAGTCTCAATATCACCTTCAGACCTAATTCCTTGCTGTCCTAGGAAAATGAGAAGAGCCCTCGTTGAGGGATCAATATGCCCCTCACTGCAGTTCCTGCTTGGTTCCCTCACGTCCTCCGTTCCTGTCTTGCCAAGCCAAGGACTATTGTCAAGGCGATTCACAATATTGCTGACTTTATGGAAAACAACATCATTTTCAGCATTCCTGAGTAATTTTTGAATCTCGCTTCTCTTTCATTTTGTTCAAAATTTCCTTATATCTGCCAGGTGTCCTTTATAATGTGTGTCAAGAGGTTACAAGATCCATGGCTTCATTATAGGTTAATGTTTTTCCTCCTTTCCTATATATTATGTCTTTTAGAAAAATACACACCATATCAGGGAATCTTGAATATATTCAACAAGCAGCATATAGAGCTATGCCTGTGTTAGTTACTCTTCCATTGTCCCCCAAAAAACTCCAATCAGTCTTTTCTAACACAACAAATTTTTGATAATTTCTCTCTCCTAAATTTATATCTGCTGTCAAAAAGTTCATGGGTTTCCTGGAGTTTTTATTAAGAGTTTCAGACACTCCAGGCAAGAAAGTTCATCTCTACTAACGAGATCAAGTGCTTAACTGGAACTAGCCATGCCCCATTCCTGCTAGCTTGCTGCTCTCTAGATAAATGTGAGATAGCCCTTTGTGACCAACTGTACAACTCAGTGCATTTTGTTGCCTCAGTTCTTTAAGTATCTTGTGATGGCAAGGGGGAGAGGAAAACTGTCCTGATTGATGTACGTCAACTGTCCTGAGCTTCGTGACATATACAGTGATAAAGAAAGTAAGTGCCTGTTGGGACTCATGGACAAAGGCATTTACTGTAGAGTCTAATGCACTACACACAGTGCCAATCTCTGGCCTTAAGATTATGCATTAAGACAGGCTGTCAAAGATAAGACAGGATGTGAGAGAGGCCCTGCTATAGGGCACCTCAGGTAAAGTTTTATTAGCTCTCTGTGCTGAAATAAGAATCCTCCAGATGCCTCGCTTTTCCTCCTAGTACAATGAAGTAATATCTTCATATTTCTTAAATGGCATTTCCATCTGGGAGAAAGAAGTCTTCCGTGCATTAATTGATGCCAATTTCACATGGAACAATTTTATGGAAAGCACTTTGTTCTGATTTTCTTGGTGTATAAGAATGATATAAGTATTCCTGTTTCTCCAGGTAAAGAGTTATCCATCTTTATAGTGATGACAGGAAGAAGAAAATGACCTTGGCTTTCATGTAACTAACAGTATCCATGTAAACAAAGTCAGCATTCAGTTCTCCCCTCTGTTTACAAATATATTTAATTGGTGCTACTGCAATAAAGTAGATGCCACTGCTTTAAACTAATGCAATGATTGATTGTAGGTAAACAGATGATGGGTAGAGTGAGATTGATTAGGAAGGTAATAAATAGATGATAAATTATAAGATAAACAGACTGAAGGGATGGATCTTTCTGTTTTTCATTTTTCTTCCTTTACACAAATATTCTCATATGTTTTTTATAAGGCATAATAACATTCCTTGCAATATAATATTGAGTATTTATATCCCCACTCTTAACCAATTTTTCTTATACATTACTCAGTCTTGACACCGAGCAATAGCTCAGTGGTGTCCCAAGGATTATGAATCAATCACATACATTCATTGAACACACAGTATGTGTTGAGAACAATATCAGCTATTTTGAAGGAGTTCTGAGAAAGCAGGAAATCAGTTATAGCTCTTGATCTAAAGATAAGAACAAGAACAGACAGACAAAATAGAATACAAAAAGCACATAATTTGTGGGAATTTCCAAAGACTCATTCCAGGTTTCTTTTCTCTTTTCTCTCTGTCTTTCCCTGCTTTGCAGGGATTTCATCTATCCACAGAGGCCTTTTAGTTCATTCATTATACAAACATGTACGGAGTGTTTTTAATGAGTCATGTACTTGGTAAGGAGCCAACAATTCAAAGAATAAGACAGATTCTCTGTCTTCAAAGAACTTGCAGCGTAGTGGTGAAAATGAACACAGAGATGATATAGTAAGTGTCATCATAAAGTAAGTGCATGACAAGCATCTGGGGACCAGAGTAGGGTATTTGACCCTGCCTGGAAGGGAGTAGGGGGTACTCCTGGAAAAGATATTTGTGCAGAGTTTTAAAGGCTGAAGAAAAGTCCAAAAGGAATAGGAGAAAAATTATATTCCAAGCAGATAGGACATTAGGCCAAGGTATGAGAAAGAGAAACTACAAGACGAATGTCCCACGTTGCTGGAGCAGAACCTGGAGGTGACGCCAGAGGGGAGGAGAATCTGCTGTGCCGAGCTTTGATTTCCATGTGAAGAAGCCTAGGCTGTATCCTTTGGGTAACAAAAACCACTCAAGATTTTTAAACAAAGGAATGGCAACGTTAGATTTCTACTTTAGACCCATCTGATGGTCCAGCAAAGGATTGAGAGGAAGGGCAAGGCTGAAGTTGGGAAAACTGGTTAATAGACTAGTTCAGTGATTAGGCTGTGCAAAGATGAGGGTGTCATCCCAGGCGGTATTGGCAGATGGAAAAGGAGGCAGATTTGAAAAGCGTTTAGAGAGCAAAATTAGCAAGGCTTTGTATCACTTTGAGTTGCCATAGAGAGTGACTAGCAGAGTCAAAGAGAAGCCAAACTACCTGATATGCTCTATAAATGAGTCACAACAATATTGGGTCAAGGACCCAAGTATCTGCCCTGAGTGCAACTGTGCTCCCCAGTGAACAATGTAGAGGTAGGATGGTTTGTGTCACTGTCATTCATCCGTGTTTCCAAATTCTAAGAAACATGCCATTGATGTAGTAATTCAAGACACAGCAGTTGGAAATGCCCAGTGTTCCTTGTCTTTTCCTGCATGCTCTGAAGAAGCAGCTTGGTCAGTAGTCTTCTACCTTACAGAAGCCTAGGGAGTTTCTTCATGTGTTTCTCAAGAGTGCACTATAGGCAAGAAGGCAGGTGGTGCAACAGCAAACACCAGAATCCACTTGTAGCCTCTGAATGGCAGGACACGTGTTCCCATGTCTCCTACCACTGCTGCAATCACTCATACCACATCAAAAAAGGTACATGAAAAGAAAGGCAAATCTGAATTTCCTGTCACTAGAACAAAAATAAGTTCTTGGAGCCAGCTGCTTCATTGTGCCCAAGCATGTATGGCAACTGGCCCACTCGTTCCACATATATTTGAAGAAATAATATCTAGGTATGAAATGTAAGAGGCTTCACCATCATGCCCCCCAAGTTTTATTTTCTCAATTACATGGGAGTCAAAAGTGCAAAGTTTTCTTCCAATTTTTGGTTGACTGTGGAGGGAGAGTATGTACTTCCACATGCTCTATATTCCCCAGTACATTGACACTTCATTAATATGCTATTATAATGATAATATCAATATTTAATGCTTAGAAAATATATCTGTGAATTTAAAAATGATGAATTAAGGAATAGTTTTTCCAATAGAAAATGCTCTTAATCTTTTAAAAACACAGTTAATGAGGTAGAGACTAATAGCCTGAGACAAAGGCCATAATACATCCTTAATACAGAGAGTCAAGTAATTAGAACCAAATCAATAAAGCTGTAGTAAATAGTTACCTGGACATGAAGACAAGCTTTAAAAACTTGGATGAAAATTCCCTGTAAGACATATTCTCAAAGCCACTGCATAATCAGGGGTATCTAACTCAAATACAGCAAAACGGAAAATCAGGCTGGCAATGCATAACCCAAACAATGGCAACGACAGATGTTAAAGCGGCAAAAGCCACCGCCAATAAAATAATTTCTATTATAGACTCACGGGCAGACATTTCTGTAGAAAATGACTGTGCTGTCTTCCAAATTAAGTAAACATGGGGACTTGCATGGCACTAAAACACCCCCCATGCACAGTGAGCTTCCAGTTTGTACCTTGGTAACTACTGAGCTACTCCAAACAAGTGTGACAGGGAGTGTATATCAAGAATGATGGACTTGTTTTATAGAATCACCCTCCCCCTGGGAAAAAAAAAAAACCTTTTGTTAACGAAAATCACATTGCAAAGAGACAAGTTCATTTTCCCTTTGATAGGGGAATGGTTGCATTCACTGTGTTTTGGTTCTTCATTCAGGATTGCCATTTAACATGTGACCATGGTGAACTAACCCTTTCCCTAGCATTTTAAGAACACCATCAACCCTGAAAGGATCAGGAAGCACCTCAAAACTGGGCTGCCTACCAAAGCCAAACTCACACTTTTCAGGATCAATAATTTCAGAAAATATCCACATCCAAGATATAAGTAGACTAATATTTGGTTCACATAAAATAAAATTATTGTAAATATTATTTTCTTTCTTTTTTATAATTATGGTACAAGAAACCGGCTATGAATGTGCTAAAATATTGGTCCCCTGATCCTTGAGGATCGCAAGACAGAATTTGTGGAGGCTGAAGTCATTGAACACGGTCACTTCCTTCAACAAGGAGTCACCTTTTCATTGGTGTGCGCTATACAAATACTATCATTTTATATATGATCCGACGGGGAAAATTCAGGAGGAATTCTTTTAGAAAATAGGTTTTATGTTTTGATATGTGTGTGTGTGTGTGTGTGTGTGTGTACATTTGACTTCAATATTTTGGTTTATTTCTTTGTTCCCAACAAGTGTTTTGGTCTTGGGTAGGCATGGCCTCAAAAAACGTTCTTTAGTGTGTCCATTTCTAACAACTACCTCTGAGGGAGACAAAGTAACTTCCACACTACAGTTTAATAGTATTCTACCAGAGAATCTTATTCTCTGGATCTCTAGTGGGTAAAAACTTGATTGTCTTTGTAGCTCCCATTAATATGGTGCTTAGGAACTTAATCATAAATATTTATCACAATAAATGTGCTCATTCATACCCTTCTTAGTTACTTGACATGGACAATATGGAGGTAGAATAATTTGCTACATATGGGAATTATCATATATTTCCAGTTAGTCTATAGTGCAGGTCTTATCTATTCTATGTTGGTCCTCTGGGCAATTTGGGCGCATTGAGGTAACATGAGGCCACTAAGCTGGAGGTAGCACTTGCCAGGCACAGGACCTGCTGACAGCACTCCTAACAGCCCAAATTGCAGGTGATAGAGTAAATGGCAGGTAGCAAAGGGAAGAACACTCAGGAAGAAACAGTTCTGACCATAAAGGTCAGTTGAGGACACCATGTGGTTGAAGCCTCAAAGTGGAGTTTAATCTAGAAGAGATCTCTTTCCTAATTTAGAAAAAAAGAAAAAAACTCCAGCGTTTAGAATACTGTACCAAATGACCTGGACCCCTAAGCACCTGGCTCGCCTACCGTTCCCACCCCCAGATCGGTGAACTCAGTCACACCAGCTTTCTTTCCTGTGCTTGAACACACAAGCTCATTCGAACCCAAAGTTCTCACACGAGTTTATCCTGCTCAAATGCTCATTTCCCAAGTGCATTTTTTCCCATTTTATTATTACACTGTAGTGTCACTTTGTCTATTTATTTATCTGGTTTCTTTTTGCTTTCATGTTTGTATAAGCATCAACAATCTCCCCCTTACCAGAAAGTAATTCAGTTGCATCAAGGACTATGGAAGATTGCATAAGGGCAATTACTCTCTTTGTTATACTTATTCTCCTCTTCAATGTGACTTGGCAGCAGCAGTTTTCATTCAGTAGTGAAGTCTTTTTCTCCACTCCTTAAACTGAATCAAGCCTTGAACCTGTGGAATGACGAGGAAGTGAGGTTGTGCATGTCCCACAGTTCTAGGCCCCAAAATGCCTTGCACTTGTTCTTAGACTCCTGCCCGGCAGCCAGGTGAAGAAGTTGGTTTATCACCCTGGCTGGGCAATTCAGTTAGTTAGACCATCGTCCCAATACACCAAGGTTGCAGGTTCGATCTCTAGGCAGGGCACATACTTGTAGAAGAAGCAACCAATAAATGCATAAATAAATGGAACAACAAATTGAAGTTTCTCCCTCTCTCTCTCAAATTAAAATAGAAAAAGAAGCTGGGTCATGCAATTTTTGCCAACAAAGGCCACAAATATGTGAAATGCCCAATCAAAACCACAAAGCTATTTATCTGTCTTCAGCTATCCATTCATTGATGTCTGCATGCAACTAACCACAGTTGCCCAAGGGAGTCCCACTGAGATCAGCCAAGTCTGGCTCAGAGCAACAGAAAAGCTCAGATAACCTATGAACTTGTACTTGTAAAGTATTATAGTAACTAGCAGTGATTGTTCAATCTAATATAGTAGCTTCATCAACCATCCACAAGGTCACAAGGGCACAATAGACCAATGGCAAAGCCCTGGGGCCCCCAAGAAATCTTCCAAGTCTATAGCTTTCCTGTTTTCTTTATGATTTATTATCTATATTGCATTGCCTTTGTCATGTGTTTTTGCATTCTTCCCAAGCCATTGAGTTGATTATTCCGTTTGAGTGTTTGCTTGATCCCCACTTCTTTCTTCATTCTAAGATGCTGAGTTTTGGTTTCCCCGTGTTAGCATGCACAACGGCCTGGAAAAATCTTCTTGCACCACATTCCTGGGGCCAGTTTCAATTGCCAGAAACCTCTATCCATATAAGTCTTTTGCATACATTGCTTCAGGCTTCTCAAGGTCCAGTTGAGTTGTCTAACAGGCTCTGATTAATCCTTTATGGGACCCACATACTTCTTTCCAGGATATTGTAAACCCATAGTATCAATTTCCATTAACTGGGAGATTTGAGTTTGTCTTTTCTCTTCCAAATATTTATCTTATTTTATAGACAATGGCAAAAATACCAGTAAATCGTCATCTCATCTGAAGCCTTAAATTCAGTAGGAGGGATCTGGAGAGGAAAAAGAAACATCTAATCTTACTAAGCCAAAAGTCTGCAGTGAATATAAAGTCTTCATTTCCTTTGTCCATAAAGATTAATTCCATTTTATCTATTCATGTATTGATGTCTTGTTTCAAACAGGGATAATTGCACTTTTCTGCCTTACATTTTTTAAATATGTTTAGGATTCCTGGGGTGTTATAGACTGTAGTTTGCAAAGTTGGAATAATGCTATTTCCCATCCTCCATATTTGTTTTACAATGTGAGCTTGATGCTCCTTCGTCAAAAGATGGAGTCTGTATCTCCTCCCTGATTCTGGGCAGAACTTCGGGGCCATCTTGACCGACAGGAGTATATCAGAAGTAACACTATGTGATTTCCAAGGACAGATACAGAATGAATACAGAATATTAAAATGATATGAATTTATACCAACCAAAGGAAGAGCAACAGCTAAACAAATAAACACCCTAATATAGTGGATCTCACAGCTCAGTGCACATCATTAGACTCACACGGAGGGCGTGGTTAAGCCACTTTTCCAGCCCTGCCTCCAGAGTCTCCGACTCAGTAAATCTGGGTTGGAGTCTGAAGAACAGATTTCAGGTGATGCTGGCCCACTGCTAGTTCAGGGACACACTTTGATAAATACTAATGAAAGGCAATACAAATTGATAAAACAGGACTCAGTAACAAAATTAAACAACTAAGAAAGAAAAAAGTTTCCATGAAAGAGACTAGAGCCCTATTAGAAGAGACTCCAGAGAGTCCTCACCGCCTCTGTTATGTGAGGACACAGAAAGAAGGCACCTCATTGGAGGATCAGATACTAGATCTGCAGGCGTCTGGATGTTGGATTTCCTCATCTTCAAAACTGTGAGAAATACTGTACGTTGCCGTGTATAATGTGGACTTTTTTGACCAAATTTTTGAGGGAAAAATAAGGATGCATATCATACATGGGTAGGACTAATTCTGTAATCATTTGTTATTTAAAATTATTTATTCATTACATAAAGTTTCTTGTGCCATACTGTCTTTGAAACTCCTAAAATTCATTGGGGAAAGAAAAAACATCTAAATATAAATAAATAAACAGTGGAATTGAAAAATTAAAACAAAAGATTTTTTTTTTCCTGAAAGTTTGGGCCAAAAACATGGGTGTGCATTATACAGAGAAAAATATGGTAAATGTTTGTAATGTAGGACACCCAGTCTACGCTATTGTTGTCATAGCAGCCAGAAGGGACAAAGGCACTGCCATAATATATTTTCACTTGGTCACACACCTAAAAATCACCTTTAGATCACTAGTACTATAGAAAAGTATAGAAATTCAGCTAGGAAGGATAGTTTAAGACACAAAACAATAAAAAAAATACATTCTTACTGCGTTCAAAAAATTTCAGTTACAACACCTAATGTTAAGATACCTGAGCCTTTATCCCTAAATTGTGTTTTAGGATTAGTCTTTTTCTGGGTAATTTAAAGAATGATTAGCTAAATTCTATGACTAATACAGTTACAGTTACCATGAAGGGCTAGATTTAAGCTCAAATTATTCATGCAACCACAGTCCAAGCCAAAGTAGCAGGGCACACAGCTGACCTATGACAGTGATCTCCCAAACTTTTAATCAGGGCCGTATGTCTGCGTGCCACATTAAGGGTTACAACCACAACAGAATAGTTCTTATTTCTTTTGTTTTTAGGAGGAAAAAGATGAGGGGAGGCATTCACTATTGTCTGCTAATAAACTAAAAATTGTCAAGCATTCTTTAATACTAGAAAGAAAAAAAACTATGATATACCTCCCCAGTTGTTAATCCATGTATTTAATACTACCAAGGAAAAAAATGTTAATGGTGTTCAGTAATTTTATAGGTTTACTTTATATATATGAGCCAATAATAACTAGACTTTTTTCTTCTTCCAAGGAGAAAATGGTGAGTGAAACAAATATGGTGAGTTGTGTATAGAGGACACTATTGGAGCATTGGCTGTGTTTGGCTTTCTTAAACATCCACATAAAAGCACGAACTCCAGTTGCTCTACACATGTTAGTTACCTAAGGAACTGGTAGTCAAACTATTTCAACTATTTCAACTATTCCAAATAGTTAACACAATAATATATATCCCAGCAATCAGAATCTATGCTATGATTTTATGAATGTAGAAAAGGGAAAAATTGCTTTTAAATAAAAATTCAGATCTAAACACCAAATTTCTTAAGGTAGTTTATTTTTCCCTGACCAAAATGTTGTTTCCTTGAAGATAACACACTAATTATACAGAATGTTAAGAAAAAAAAATTTTTTTTCATTCAAAAAAATATTTTGAGTGCCCTCTACATGCCAGGTAAATTTGTGGAGATTAGATACATGCTAAAAAGTGTATTTTTAAAAAATCAATAGTCCACAGTTTCTAGTGGGATTTAAACATGAAAGTAAATCATTTCAATGCATTTTGATGAGTGTTATTTTAGAGATAATAATGAATAGTTGAGAGAGAAAAGAGGGTTAAGAAATCACGTGGCTTAATCTGGTACAGCAACTCTACAGAGTTAAATGTCCAGGTTTCTGTCTAATAAAAAAATAGAGAGAGGGAACAATAATAAGAAATAATGTAAAAATCTGTATGCGATAGACCAACGCATAAGCAAGTCATTGAAGGCCAAACACTCTGACTTCAGTGGCAAGAGGTGAAGCTCACGAGACAAGCATAACCATAATCAAATGATAACCGTAACTGTGAGCATCGCTCGGCTGGTGGGGGAGTCCAACAACAGGTTCAGGTTAACCCCTGCAGCCAATAAGATGCCATCAGGAAACAGCATCATCCATTTAGCTCCAGGTTAACGTCCTCCCACCATCTCACTGAAGAATAGGATCCTGAAACAACACTCTCCTCACTGGACACGGATTAACTGTCATGAAGGGGAAGGAGATACTTCCGGTGTTTTCTATATTGCCTTACAGCCCTGGGAAAGCTGAGGTTCAACTGTGCAGCTAGAGAGCAAGTCACATGGAGAGTTTTCTCCAGCCCCTAGCCAGGTCAGAACATCAAAGCCGTTCAATGCAAACCACCTGCTTCACCACCTTCACCCCTGAGGCTTCAGCAGTCCTTTCCAACGGCTTGTAGAAAAAGCCACATTCTTGAGCACTATCCACATACAGAGGAAGAAACTGTTTGACTGCCCTGTGAATTAGCACCAACATTTATTTAGATTAGATAAGACACTTATGTTACATTGAAAACAAAGTAATTAAAAACACATTTAGGCAAATCTCATTTGAGGCAGATAAGATTCAGATTTGGCAGTTGTGTGATCTAAGAAAATATGGTTTTAATAATGAATTAAGTTTTAATTTATAGATTTTCTACACTGGATTGTTTAGAAATTAGTGCCCATTTGGGAAAGGTTCTGTTGCCCTGGAATTGGTGTACAGGGACAGGTATAAGGTTAATGAGTTTGGGTGTTTAGAATACATTTGTTCATTCAGTTCATCAGAAAGACAGCCTGAGGCCTTAAAACTAAAACTATCACCATCTGTACAGCAACAGTTAGTATTTATCATAATACATAGTCAAAACAACCAGTTAAGTCATATCAAATCTACCAAGAGGATTTATGAAGACCCTTAGCCTGATTTCAAGCACTAAATGTGAGACCAAAAGAGGTTAAATGTTTTGTCTAATGTCATACTTCTATCATAAGAAAAACCATAGTCCCAAGGCCTTTAAATGTTTTTTTTTGTTGTTGTTGTGTTTTTTTGTTTGTTTGTTTGTTTCTATCTTTTGACCACACCATAGGGTCTCTGATCGTATGGCTATTTATTTGTATAAAATGGAACAATGTTTTTCTTTCTCATTTATAGACATCACCTATCAGTGCAGCTTGGATATGAATATTGGTCTCCCTGAGCTTTGTGGTTGGTTAGCATATAAATCTTACAAAGTATCTGCCCGGTGTATAACCTCTCTTTTTTTCTGGGTATTTCCTTCACATTTGAAACAATTGGACCTCCTACAGCCATGCTCGTAGATGATCCAACATTCCAGGCTAAAAATGGGCATCGCAGTTGGATTCAGTTAGACTGGTAAGGTGCTCACTCTAGGGTTTTGGAAGTGGGATTGAGAGGTTCTCTTTCAGCCTGAGCTATTTACTCAGACTGAAGTAAGGTAAACTCTAGAACTTCAGGAAGAAGTTTATTTGTCGGCTAGCAGAAGAACTGTGGGAAAGGTGTCAGCAAAAGACAAGAATATAGTTCACATGCAGAGAGAAACAGATGCAAAGGCCAGGTAGGCCCAGGGAGGAGACCTTGGGTCCTCATTATTGTTTAGTTCCTCATGACTTTCAAGTCGCGTCTACATTTTCTACTTTGGCATTCTCTACAATATCTCTGCGATCCTCACAGTACATTCATACCAGGAAATGGCATCTCCAGTCACAGACACTAAGCAAAAGTGTGTATTGGCTGAGGCACCAAGCTTGCAACCAGCAGCCCTTGGAAGTATAAGGGACTGTGCTTGGTAAGTCTCAGAGATCTGGAGTCTGCAAAGCCAGAAGGACAACCTCTAGTCCAACCTTTTTACACAAAAAGTGATGAAAAATAGGAAATACGTATAGAGATGGCTGATGTAGGTCAAGAAATTTATGAAAAGAAAATTCTAGGCTTTGCTCCGGTCATCAGGAGCAGTCGGTTAACTGCTGGGAAAAACAACATCAAACTTTCAGCAGCTTTGCATACACAATGTTGATTTCTCACACAAAAATTCTGTTTAGGCAGCAACCTTGAACAGATATTCTGCAAAGAATAACTCAGGGACACAAGCTCAGTCCATCAGTGGCTCTAGCTCTTGGATTCTTTGTTGAATCCTCTGTATCCAGGCAGAAGATGAAGAAGAGAGGCTCCAGAAACTTGGAGCCTTGCCAGTTAAACCACTGCCTGCTTCAGACTGCAAATGAGAAGAGCTCAAGCTGCAAAAGATTTGAGCTATAAAAACCCGTTAATACTCAGCCCCACAAAAATGATCAGATTCAGGGTACAGTCATTCCATCTATTATTTCAGAAAGCATTACTGAGAAGGAGGTATGAGGGCAAGAAAGAAAAGCCATAAATCAACCCTGAGAATTATATCTAAGAATGAATTTGGCTGATGCTCACTGACACATGACACCTATGGAAAACAAGTAGATCAGAAGCTTACTAAGTTTATAGGGGAACCAGATTACCAAAAGGAAAGCCAAGATTTAATACACTTTTGTCTACAGCAGGCTGAGCATAAATGTTGGGCTCTCAAATTTGTACCAGCAGGAAACGGGCTCTGAAAACCACGTAACCACTGAGGAGAGAACTGTATGAATCTCAGAGGCGGCCATGTTGGATTACAACAAAGAAGGAAGCATCTCCTAGAAAGCGGAGACTGAGCCCACGTAGAAGAGCAAACAAGGCAGTTTTTTTTAAAAGTCCAGATTCAGATTCTAATCAAAAAACTTTATTTATACTTTGGGTGAGATTTTTGTAACTATTAGGAGCCTGTTATCACTATATCCTTACCATTTGACCTGTTTCTGCATGGGAGTTTTATGGCTATCATCTGTTGCTGGTTCAGTGAGCAGACAGAGAACTCGTCTTTGCAGTTGGACCATTAGTCAGACCCCTCCAAGGACTATAGGATACTTTGCCAGCAGACCAGCTCCAAAGGAATGATAATAATCTAAATATATCACAACACACAGAAAGTAAAAATGAAACAAAACACCTTGATCTCTAAAGATGGGATGTAAATAGAGTCTTCACTATCTCTGAGCCCTTATTCTCTGTAATGCCCTAAGGTTAAGGGCACCTATAAGGGGATAATAGAAATCAAGTGGCACCCAGAATTGCTACTAAGAAACTCAAGTCTCATACTACCCCTGGCCCAAATCTCGTTTTTAATTAAAATATACAAGGACACTCTGAGGTCATGTCCTTTCGATAATGCTTGAGATGTCTTACAGTAAACCAAAGGCTCCCAAATGAAAACAAAGTTATGGTTATAGGAGTTGTAGTATCAGAAAAATGCCAACTACACTAAAGAGGAACCCGGGGGCCAACTTTTACAAAACCCTCTGCACACCACAGGACTGGTTGCAAAGACACAACGAAGTGGGTCTGCTAAGGGCATCCTACCCCAAATTTCCCCAGTGGTTCCCTGAAGATCTTGAACAAGAAAAGCCTCTCAGGAGGGGAAAACAGTGATCAGATTTATAAACGTTGCCACAATCAACAGGTGAACCTAGCGCTTACTTTCCAGTACCTACTTCTGGATGCTGTTTATACCTTGGACTCATGATTGCATGATCCATTTTGGAGAGGTTGTTTTTGCACATTGGCTAAATGGGATTTTATCATGATGGTTTCCTCTTCCCTGCTCACCCCTGCTGTAGGTTAGAGGTGGCAGTAGGCTTGGAGCATTCCCTCCGGATGCTAGAGGTGCCTGGGCCTGTGGATTACCAGGCCTTAGAAAATGGTAGAGTGCCTTTGCAGATGGGGACGCACTCAAGAACATCTGTGAATGTATAGAAAAAAGGAAAGTGATTTCTCTGTTGAGCAGCCAAGGAATAAAACTAGGGAGACACCTCAAAAGATGTCTCCCAGCTGATGACAACTTTCTTCCTGTGGGAATTGACCCCCTTCCACCCACAGAGGGGAACAGTGCCTCGAGCAGTCTGCTCATACAACATGGTCGTGGAAATTCCTTGTTCTGGGCACAGTAGATAGACCAGAAATAGCCACAGCACTAAAACCGAACCAATGAAATCATATTTTCTGGAAATTTGGAGTGTGAGACTCTAGTCTGGCCTGGTGGTCCACTTAAGCTGATGTCTTGCAAAAACAGCAGGACTGTGGTTAGCGTCCTCTGCTAAGGTCACAGAGCAAGAGGTAAAGTTAGGCTGTGAGTGCTACCTCACAGAGAGAATGATGCAGACTTGCAGAGGGAAGTGGACGCAAGAGGCCAGGAGACCCAGGAATAATGAGATTGACTATAACGGCATGGACTTCTGATTAATTTTGTTTTAGACCAAATGGTATTCCACAACCTTTGGGCTTGTAAAATAACGTTGCATCCTCCCAATAAATGTTTATGTTTTTGATTAAGCTAGCTCAGGTTAGTTTTTTTATCCCAATTCCAGAAGCACAGGGCAGCCACTAGCCACCCCCTTTAAGGTCGGCCCCTTTGTGCAATTAATTCCCTAATTTTAGCCTCACCTGGTTCACTTTACCTACCCTTAGACTATTGAGGTGCCAGCATGCCCATGGACTTGTTATGACTGTCAAAGAATTCACAGTAGTCCTTACCAGGCTGTCCTTTTTAAAGCAATGTTTGCTGACTGCAAAATTCCTTTCCCTTTGCCTCATTGAAGGCAGATTTCAAGTTATGTAAGTATTATCCTTTAAATGCTTTCAAAGCTGCTATTCTGATACTAATTCTATTTATCTTTTATCTATTTCACATTTGGCATTACTTAAATAGGAGATATTTTATTCTGTCTGATCAGAATAAAGAAAATTGTGATTTTTTAAATGTGATTTGCATCTGGTGTATTGAATCCATCTGTGCTGAGTTCAGACATCCTGTGTGGTGAGCTGACCCTGACAGGGCCTCCTTGCTTTACATTCACCTTCTCAGGCCTCCCCCAGGGCCAGATCCCATTGGCTATGCCAGCTACTAACCACAGGGACCAGATCAGGCCGCACTGATCCACCCAGAGTAGAATATCACGTTCGTTTTTTCAAGCTTTTATATCTTCATAACTCTTCTCATCTCCCTCCTCACTCAACTGAATAAAGGTATTTGATCCGGCACATCTTACTTTAAAAGAATAACTTCTGGAGAAAATTACACCACGGTTATCTTGTCCCGAGGAACAAAACTTCTTTCTCTCTGATCACTATTTTTTAAAAAAATATTTCCCTCTCTTTTCTACAGCATTAGGGTCAATTACATTATGGCTACATTTAAGATACAATAGAAAAGTAGTCATTCAACTTGAGCTATCCCCAAAATAAAGCGTTTGAACTCCTGAAAATACTTAACTTCTGATAGATTAAACGTGCATCAAACTAATACTGTTTTCTTTATGTCACTGCTTCGGGTCTTATACTCTTGTATGAGGGCGGACCCCAAAAACCAGAATTATCTTCTGAAGGGCAGGCCCTTGTAGTACAGGCTTCCCTCATTAGGTGGGTGTTCTAGCAACCCATCTGTATCGGTGTGCCGACTGGCGTTGTTGTAAGAGGCTGCGTTCAGCTTCCGTGGATTTTTTGGAACTCTTTTAATGCATTTGCCTATTTCCTAATGGGTCATTTACGGGCACACCTGCCCACACCGCACTGATTGTTCAGCAGTTTTTGCCCAAAAACGGTATGACCCTCATGCCTTTTCACTGTCTGGCTCTGAGTGACTTTTTTTTTGTTTCCCTGAATGAAAAAAGTCCTCAAAGGGAAACATTTGCCAGTGTGGAAGAGATGAAACAAAAAATGGCAGAAGCACTAAAAGGCAATAAAATAGATGGGTTTCAAAAACTCTTTTGAGCGGCGAGAAAATGTCTTGATAGGTGTATTGCATCAAATGACGGGTACTTTGAAGGTGACTGAAGTTTACACATGTAAGAATAAATACACAACTTTTTCTAAGTAAGTTCAGGGTTTTTTGGGTCCCCCCTTGTATACTTTAGTACAAGCTTATTCTCTAATTAATGAAGAAACACTAGACTTTACTTACTACTTCTAATGCTATAGCTTACATTATATCAACCCCAGACTCCTTCCAAATAAGTTATTTTATCAGGCTTTGGGAAAGTAATATGGAAACGCTCATAAGACATTGCTTCTGCAGCTTGCCTGGGGATCTGCTGTGCTAGACTTGGCTCAGATTGGAAAGCTTACTTGTGGCAGTTCTGTGCCACCTGCCTCATCCTCTTCCTTGGACCTGTAGGTAAACACAGGCATGTTCTCTTCATGGCAATGACAGAAACACAAGAGGGCCACGCCGAATCCAGTCAGGCCTCGGTACTGGCACACTGTCCCCTCTGCTTTGTTTTATGAGCCAAAGCAAGTCACATGGCCAAATGCAAATGCCAAAGGTCCAGGAAATACACTCCATTTTTAGGTGAAAATTCAAAACCCACGTGTCAAAGGGCCCAGATGGAGAGAAAAATAAAAAATCAGGGACTGTACTGCAATTTAACACTACCCAACTAGCCTGCTGTTCCCATACTTGAAATGAAGAAATTGGATTAGATATTTTTAGGTCCTTTCTGGAGCCAACATTATGGTTCTGTTTATACTTTTCAATATATTGTTTTACAATTCTGAATTATCTTTATTGCACTATTAATCACAGAGACCTGTGCAAATTGACTTTATAACACATCACAGATGCTTCAAGAAATGCGATGTACTCATCACCCTATTTCCAGGGACGACCATAACTAAGTTTCACTAGAACATCTATTAACTACTGCTTTTTAGACATGAGAAAAAACAAGAATTCCTTCTCCTTGGGTGTAATTCATATATCTTCAGGTATTACCAGCCTACAGAAATGAATGAAGTCACATCCTGATTTTTACCAAATCACGTTTTACTGGTTTTGTAATACACCTGTGTAAATTGGTGCACCTCCAACCTCTATTCACTGAATCATTTCAAAGAGGCCCCAGTTTGTGCTGTGCATGTTGTAAATAGGTCCACCTATATATATTCTTCAGCTCCAGAATATTTACTGTACCTTGTCCCTGCAAATACACTTAAGGGCAGCATCATAAGTTTTCTTGTCATAAAATAAAATGTGCCCAGTTTAAGTGTAGCTGTCAATGAGTTTCAACAGTTTTATACACCTGTATAACCCTAACCATAATCTAGATAGACAGCATTTCCATCCCCACCCCCGCAGGTTACATGTACTTCCTTCCATCAATCTTTCTTCTGTCCCCAGCCCCAGGCAAACGTTGACCTGTTTTTTTCTTTTTTTTGTCTCTAGATTAAATTTTTATTTTTTTCAGTGGTTCATATGAATGAAATTTTACATCAGGATTCGTAATTAACTTCTTTAGCTCAGCAGGATTTTATTGTGATTCATTTATGTGGCTGCTCGGACCAAGATGTTTATTCTTTTATGCTGCTTGGTAGTATTCCATTGTATGTATACCTAACCATTTGTTTACACATTCAACTGCTGAAGAACATTTGAGGTTTTTTCCAATAAATAGAGCTAATATAACATTTGCACACAAGTTTTTGCATAGATACATGGTAAACTTTTACATTTAATCATTATAGTGTTATGTAATGATATTCAATTATGGCTTTAATTTGCATTTTTCAGAAAGTTAATGATGTTGAGCTACTTCTCATGTGAGTGTTGGCTATTTTGTATACATTCTTTTATGTCACATATGCTCATGTCTTTTGCCCATTTTAATTGTTTTTTCTTATTATTGAATAGTAAGAGCTTTTTACATATTCTGGACACAGATTCTTAATCAGATTTAAGTATTAAAAATATTCCCACCTGTCGTTTTTTTAATTGTCTTTTGTGAGTAACGGTTTTTTAAAAATATTTTATTAAGTAACTTTTTTCACTTTATTCTTTTATGGTTCGTGCTTTTATATCCTAGTCCAAAAATTTGTGTCTATCCCAAGATCGAAATATTTCTCTGTCATTTTCCTTTTGTAATTTTTGATCTTATGTTTGCCGCTCTGGTTCAGGCTCAGTTAATGACCGTATATAGGATGGAGGGACGCTCTGTCTTTCTCTTCTACTTGTTAATTATCAATCAACTGTTTCCTCACCATTTGTTTAAAAGATTGCTCTTTCTCCAATGCATTATTTTGGGACGTTGGTAAAAGAAATCTATTGACCATATATGCATAGATATATCTCTGAAATATATTCCGTTCCATTCTTCGAAGTGTTGGTCTTTACGTGTATACCATACTGTGTTGATATATTTACAGCTTTACGGAATCAGAGTAAAAAGCATTTTGTTTTAGTTGTCATTATAAATGCTATTTTTGA
The DNA here is from genome assembly GCA_004026545.1 of Mormoops blainvillei. Classification (NCBI taxonomy): domain Eukaryota; kingdom Metazoa; phylum Chordata; class Mammalia; order Chiroptera; family Mormoopidae; genus Mormoops; species Mormoops blainvillei. The sequence goes on from PVJD01008846.1 coordinate 59,754, forward strand.
TTTTTATCTCCAAATGTTTATTGCTGGTAATGAAAAATGAAATCGATTTTTGTATATTATCCTGTTGTCCTATATTTGTTAAATTATTTATTAAATAAAATAGCTTTGGTGTGTACTTCTTAGCATTTTCTAAACAATAATTATATAACCATCAAATAGAGACACTTATTCTTTCTGTTCAATGTGAATATCTTGTATTTCTTTTTTAATTCTCGTCGCTGAGGTACTGAATAAGAGTAATGAGAGGACAATCTTGCCTTACACCAATGTTAGGGCAAAAGCAATGAGTCTGAAGATTAAGAATGGTATCAGTACTGCATCTTTCCTGCAGATGCTTTTCTGGTCCTAATTGTTGGTAGTTTTCTCATGAATTTGTTGCATTTTTGTCAAATGCTTTTCTGCAACTAGTTAGATGATCATATGAATTTTCTTATTTATAGTGTTAATATGGTGAAATATATTTCCAAATGTAAAACCAACCTTGCGTTTCTGGTATGAGTGCTAATTGGTCAGCTACTTCATGTTTTGACCCTTTTTCATATGGTTGGATTTGGTTTTGTTAAAATCTAAGAGTTTTTGTACCTATCTTTTTTAGGGATTTGGGTATATAATTTTATTTTCTGGTAATATCTTTGGCACATTTTCACTTCAGAGTAGTGCTGCCCTCATAAAATGAGCTAGAATGAGTTCCTTTCCTTCCTGCTCTAGTTTCTCAGAGACTTTTGTAGAATTAGTGATATTATTTTATCTTAAATGACTGATGGAATTCAGTAGCAGATGCACCTAACCCTAGGGTTGCTTGGGGGAGATTTTAGTTATTAATTCAAGCTCTTTAACAGATAGAATGCTATCTTTCTAGATTTTTAATTTCTTTTTGAGTCGGTTTTGGTAATTTGTGTCTGTGAAGGAATGTGCCATTTAATGTAGGTAATACAATTTCCTAACATACATTTGCCCATATTTCCTTGTTATACCTTTAATGTCTTTGAACCTGTTTTGAAGTTATGTCTTTCATTCATGAATTGGTAGCTTGTGTTGTCTTTCTTGATTAGTCTAGTTATAAACTTCTCAATTTTATTGTTTTTTGCAAAGAATGAGCTTTGTTTTCATAGAGTATTTTCATTTTTTCTTTCATTGTTTGCTTATTATATTCTTCTACTTGGATTTCATTTGCTCTTTTTTTCTTGCTTCTTAAGGAAGAAACATGATCATTGATTTTGGACCTGGCTTCTGTTCTACTATCAATAATTACAGAAGTAAAATTTCTCCATATGTCTCATTAGCTGAATCTTATCATTTTGGTTTGTCATATTCTTGCTTTCATTTGCCTATAAATATTTCCTGTTTTCCCTTGTGACTTCTCCTTTCCCCCATAAATTAGGGATATGTTGTTTAATTTCCAGATGTTTGAATTTTTCCAGGTATCTTATGTTTTATTCCTAATTTAATTACATTGTGGAAAAAGAACATACCCTGAATGGGTTTATTTTGTCCTTTAAATTATGGACTAGATTTAAGAATGTTTTCATGTGCACTTGAAATAAATGTACATTCTGCAATTGCTAGGTGAAATGCCCTATAATGTCATTCAGGTTAAATTAGTTGACAATGTGGTTCCGGTCTTCAATACCCTTACTGATTTTCTGTCTACCTGTTCTATTGATTACTGACAGAAGAATGTTGTACTCTCCACATATAATTGTGGGTTTAGCTATTTCTCCATTCAGTTCTATCAGTACTTGATTCATACATTTTAAAGCACTATTATTAATTGCTTACACATTTAGAATTACTAAGTCTAATTAATGAATTGACCCTTTAACATTAGAAATGTATCTCTATCTCTTGCTGTGAAATCAATGTTTTAAGCAATACTGCTTATATGATAGATCTTGTTTTATCCCTCTAATTTTAATCAAGCTTTTCTTCATATATTAAGAGTTTCTGTGGGGGCTTTTTAAACCAATTTATCAATCTCTGATTTTCAATGGAGAAGAGTATTTACATCTAATGCAAGTATCGATATGATTGGGTCCTAGTATACATTATGCTATTTGACACTTTTACAGCACAAAAAGACTCTAGGTGTACATTATTGTTTTTATGTTTGTTTGTTGGTGTACTTTACATAAATTTATGTTCCATTGCCTTCTCTCTTGCATAGTTTATGGTGAGAAGTTTATAGTTCGTTTATCTTTTTTTGACCTACCTTAATGTGTATTTTTTCCTTCCAGCTACTGTTAGAAATTCTATTTACCACTGCTATTTTGAAATTCCATTGTAGTGTGCCTTTCTTTATTTTGATCCTACTTGAAGACGTTTAAACTTCTTAGAGCTCTTTAACTTTCCATCAAATTTGAAATAACTCTGCCATTATTTTCTTAAATAATTTTGACACTGTCCCTTTGTGGACTCTTATTACACATGTGTTGGAATTCTTTATATGGTCACTCAGTTCCCTGAGGATCATTACATTTCAGAATCTCCTTCTCACATTGCTTGATTTTGCATTTTTTTATTTTTATGATTTAAATTTACTAATTTGCTTCTGAAGGTTCAAATCATCTAACACTATTTCATTTCAGATATTGTTTTGAAGAACTGGTGACTTTCATTTCAGATATTGTTTCTTCTACAAGTTTTATTTCCCCTTTTATCTTTCATTTTTCACTTATCTTCTCCTTTATGTAATTGAGTATATTTATACTAACTTATTACAATCTTCTCACTGTTTTAGCTGTTGACCTTTTCTATATAGTGATCTTTCATCTGATTTTATGCTACATTTCTTGCTTATTGTCACATCTAGTCATTTTTAGCTGAAAGCCACAGGTTATGAACTTGATACAGTTGAGTGTCTGGCCCTTGCTCATTCCCTTTAAAAGGCATTGATCATTCTCCTGCCAATTAGCTAAGTTATTTAAGGTTAAGGTTGATCCTTTCAAGGTTTACTTTAACTTCATAATGGTATTTTTGAGTAGCTTATACCCTAGGGAATGTTTAGCCACATTTATAAGGCATAACCATTCTGTATGTCTAGTGAATGCCTTGAGTAATTAATGAAGCCTCTCAGCTCTGGCTAGTAGGAAATTAAACACCGTTTTCAATCCTGTTGTTTGAGGTCTAGAAACCATTCAGCTCACAGCTCACTCATGCTTCTTTGTCCATTTTAAAGAGTTTCATCCTACATGTGTTCAATTTAACATTCAGAAGAGAATTAATAGGGTACCTAGGCAGATTTATGAAGAACTTTTTCTGTGTGAATCACCTGTTTCCAAGATATCTGCACAATTTTCAATTATAATCTACTTGGGATCCTCCTTGCTGCTTTGAGGTTTGGAAGGTGACTTCAAGGAGAAAGCCAAGGTGATTATAGAGCTAACCTTATTTTCTTATCCTCTCTCAAGAATCACAGTACTGTGCTGCCTATTTTCCAATAAATAAAAACTATTTATATTTTTTTCTTATTTTCTAGTTGCTTATCATGGAAGGTTTAACATGGTCCCTGTTATTCTATTTTTGGCCAAGAGCAAAAATTTCTCATCATCACAATTTTATTCAAGCAATGGATAAAGCAGTACACACAGGAAATAATAGACAGGGTGGTAACACTGTTATTAACACCAAGAATGTAAAACATCCGTTTTGGATTTACTGTAAAACAAATGCCAATTAATTATAATATATCTTACAAACTTGACTTATAATCAAATAACAAACTCACCAGTAAGAGCAGTGTGGTTGAGTAGAGGGGTTTTAAAGAAAACTTTAAGAGTTTTTCTATGATTCAAAATTGTATGCCTACGACTAGAAAGTAGTTCTTAATGCAGATGATTGCAGAGAGGCATAGAGATAAGGATCCCCATATGATCATTCACTGCTCAAAGTAGTACTTTTCCAACCTCTTACATGGATGAGTTGATGAACAAATTGTATAAACCGACAGTATCCGATGCCATTCAAAACTGAACGAAACGATACATGTAAAAGGGAAGCAATTTAAAGTTCAAGAGAGAATAGCTCCTTTACTAAGAAAAGTTAAATAAACAAAATGAGTATAAAACTGCAATAATTACATGGTATAGTGGTATTGGGTTATAGCCACGTAGTAGGATGGGGAAAGGAGTAAAAAGAGACCATTAGAAAGACTAAGATCATACTTTGAGAGATTTAGTTCACTCTTCCTGAAAAACAAGAATTTTTAACATCTGATCCATGTTATCAAAGATTTAAAGGAAGATGTGAACTCTTGAAACAAAAGATTCAGAATGAGTTATTAGGTAAGAAAAAATGAAACAATTATTGACTAAGTAAATAATTACTAAGTGAAGAAATTTAATGAAAAATAATGCTGTTGGAGACATAACTTTGAAAAGTAATTTGATATCGAAGAAGAGATTATACACTACAATTTAATTAGGAAGACATCTTGATAAAAATTATAGGAGAAAAAATAGAAGAAAGAAATCAGAATAAAGTTGACAGATATAGAAGGCTAACAAATATAAGCTAACATGCAACTACTTGATGTGCTTAAAGGAGAGATGTGTACAAATGAAACAAAATGTATTTCTTTGAAGAAAAGAAGAAAAAATTTACCAGGAATTAAGGAAGACCTGAATCTACATTAGAACAGACCTCCCTATCACAAAATAATAAAAAGGTGCAACAGATACCAAGATATACCTAAATGATGGTATTCTTTAATTTCTAGAAGGAAACCTTACCTAGAAAGAATGAAAAGGATGAGATCAACCACCAATGAAAGAAAAACATATGAGTTGCTTGAACAATCGCATCAATCTCATATAAAAGAGTGTAACAACTTCTACAAAGTTTTTACAGAGAAGTCCTTGACAAAATTATATATCCATCAGTCCAGTTATTAATTATGGTTGAAGGGATTAAGTAGGCAACTAAAAAAATCAGGGAATATGAAATTAGGCAGGTAGGTATGTAGATAGATGGTAGGTAGGTAGAGAGGGAGGGAGAGGAGAAAGGGAGGAAGGAGGTAAGAAGGGAGGAGAGAGAGAGCGAGAGAGAGAGAGATTTCCTAGGGGAAAATAATGCTTAGACCAATACAAACAAACAAGAGTTTCAAATAAAGAACTCACACATGAAGAACTTCTGGTGTAAACAGGCTACTCAGAAATAGGGAGTAAATATAAATATAGATTTACTGTAGCTATTTCTTAACCGTTCCAGTTCCTTAACTGTTCCTTAACTATTGGTAGTGTTTATAGTTATTGAACAGCTGAACTGCTGTAAAAGTTAAAAGAATGCTATAAAGAAAGAATTCCCATCATAATAGTAATAAAATTATATAATAAATTGGCACCGAAACCTAAGATCATGTTGCCAAGAAGGAAAAAAAAAAGGAAAATTTTATCATATTTTTGAATGATGGAGGAATTCAGTTTCTCCTGTTTAATATCAAAAGCTTCTAAATTAAAAAATATATAAAATATACCTTAGGCTTATTATTTTGTTATAAAAGTAATAATTAGTTGAAATGAAAACATGCATCATACCTAACAAATTCCTAGGAATAGAGGGTAGGGATTGGGAAACAGCCCAAATAGTAACATTTAGAAAACAATGAAACTACAAATCAAGTCTAGAGCAAACATATACAAGATGGAAAACAGCTAAGCTTATCTATTATGACAATAAATGTAAATATGATTGATTTCCATATGTAACAGTAATTAAAAGAACAACAATTCAAGATCCTTGTATGTGCCAGGCACTAGAGTAAGATGAGCAGTACGGACCCTACTGACACCTTTATTAAGTTTACCATACAGCGGAAGACTGAACAAGTGATGAGAGTCTCATGAGTGGTATGAAAGAGAAATTCAGAATACTAAGATTACAGACGACAGAGAGAACTAAGTTTAGGTCAAAATCAGGGAAAGCTTCTGAACTCAGGCTGGCAAATGAGTAGGATTACCGAGGTCATATGGGCTGCAGGGAGGAGGGGATAATGGGGAGAAAAAAAAATGAGACAACTGTAATAGCATAATCAATAAAATATACAAAAAAAAAAAGAAGAAAAGGGGCATTCTACGTATAGAATACAACACAAGCAGAAGAGCTTTCAAAGAAATTTTTTTTAAAGTTCTAGATGTCCCAACATAGGCAAATGAGAAGGAAATTTTCCATCACAAATCTAGCAAGATAGCTCAACTTAAAACTTTTGAATGCAAATTTTAAAATACTGAGTAGGCCAGAAAGGTTCTAACCAGGAGTTTTACCTAATCAAATTTGCATTCCTACTAGATAATTCTGGAGGCGGTGATGAGAATGAATTAGAGCAGTGTTCTCAACCTCAGCACTATTGATATTTGAGACCAGACAATTAATTCTTTGTTGTAAAAGAGTGTTCTGGGCATTGTATAATGATTAGCAGTACCCTTGATTTCTACCTACCAGATGCCGATAGCAACCCCCAACTAGTTGTGAGCACCAAAATGACAAACAAATGTCCCTTAGATGACAAAATTGCTCCAGCTGGGAATCACTGCATCAGAGGAAACCAAAGGGATGACGAGAGGCTGAAGAGCAGGCTGTTGAATGGACCAGACACAAGGTGACATTTGCTTACACTAGAACATAGAAGTATAAATGGGGGAAAAGTGACTAAAAATGAATGCTCGAGGGAGTAGAATTGATCCTGATTCATTCCATGTTGGGAGGGAAGGAGAAGGAGGAATCAGACATTAATCCTGGGTTTGTTGCATGAGCTAGGAGGATTAGGACTTCTGAAGTGGGGGGAAAAAACAGGACAATAAACAAAACTATGGGGAAGATCTTAATTTTGCTTTGGATTCATAGAAATCCAAAAAGTGTGGCTGAAATATTCAGGGACTGAGAGATGCAGATGATGATTATCTGCATTGTGGGATTTGGTGTGCTGATTTTTCTTCCCAATTTTCACTATTGTTTTATTTATTAAAGTATTTATTTTATGAGTATGTATAATCCATATAATCAGAAAGCCAATACCACATTTTCCACTTTGAGTTAGTATGCAATTAATCTGAAGATCATAAATAATGCATCTAAAAGTATACCCTCTTTAATCTTATATCATTTGATATAGTTTATTAGATAAAAATGTACCTTTTAAATTTCAGATGTCATATGCTGTATGTATCAAGTATATGTTCTCTGTTTTTTTCTTTTCTGGAAACACAATCGTGTATCTAATTAATGATAATAATGGCTACATAGTGATGAAAGATCATTCAAGCTGATTATTTGGTTACTATAGATGCCCTAAAAGCTCAAGTTGATATTAACCTTTACCTTTTATGTTCTTTTCCTTTAATTCATCTAAATTAGGTTTAAGTTTTTATCCTCTGATCCATTCAACAACATGGATAAAAAAAAATCTAATCCATTTATTTGTATAATGAACTGTAGAAATAAGCACTTTTCATGGTTTTTAAGAAGAAAATAGTAAAAAATAATATTTCTCTTTCTACAATTCATGGCCATATACAGCACTACAGAACCACATTCCCAATTTTGCATAAGCTAAGTGGATTCCAGGAATAGGAAGAAAAAGAATTTGCATGTCAGCAATTCAAATCCCTTAGAATTTTCTGCTTTGTGAGCACAAGGATCTCCAGTGAGAAAAAAAAAATTTCTTATTTTTTCTTTACTTCCTTTATTTTCCCACTGACTTAGGCAGGTAATACATATTTCTGACAAGTACTTGGTCGGCAAATATTTTGTAGATGTTTCCATTGTATTTCCCTCTGAAGAGTAGGCAGCTCATTCAGGTTGCTGGAGTCTGTAGCACTTGACAATATAATTAATGAAAAGTCACTGAGCTGTGTGGAGGTTCAAAGTGGCCCAAAAAGCCAACAGCCCCCATCCACAATTCAGCATTCTTGCCTGAGACTGTCCAGTTTTAATTGTGATCTAATTCAGGTTGGCATCTGGGAACGTGGTTGTTCTGTTAAGGGTACCTTCCTAGTAACAGGCATTACATGTCCTCAGAGATGTTTGTCAGATCACAGCAGCTTCTTACATACACTTGGTTTTAACTATACAAATCAAACTGTTCTTAAATAACAATGAAAACATCTTTATTACTTTGGCTAGCTCTAAGTGTGAACCCACACAATGCAGCTACCTGTTTTATTAGGTGTGTCCTTTGGTCAAGACTCCATGTAGATACACTTTCAATATGTGCATAATGAGATGTTAAGGTTTATTAACTGCCAAGGGACATACTGGGGAGATCTTCTACTCTGCCCTTTTTTACACTTCTGAACTAAAAATATAACAACCAATGCAAACTCTGTAATAGATTTACTCTTTACCGTAAAGAAGGGAGGGAGAGAGAGGTGGAGAGAAGGAGAAGAAAGAAAGAAAGAAAGAAAGAAAGAAAGAAAGAAAGAAAGAAAGAAAGAAAGAAAGAAAGAAAGAAAGAAAGAAAGAAAGAAAGAAAGAAAGAAAGAAAGAAAGAAAGAAAGAAAGAAAGACTATTCACACAAAAAGTATTTGACTTATTTTAATTTAAAAAGAGGAGCAAAATAAGGCGTTGACAATAAGTCAGATGTGGTAAGACATTCTTAGGTCAATGAGAAGAATGTGGAAAAAATAATTTTGACTTATGGTGCT